>CAUYQV010197536.1:0-18690 GCA_963574575.1 Galagoides demidoff | reverse complement strand
TCGAATCCAATCTGGGCCCACCAAACAACAATGACGGCTGCAACCAAAAAATAGCTGGGCGTTGTGGCGGGCGCCTGTGGTCCCAGCTACTTGGGAGGCGGAGGCAGGAGACTCGCTTGAGCCCAGGAGTTGGAGGTTGCTCTGAGCTGAGATGCCACAGCACTTTACCCAAGGGAACAGCTTGAGGCTCCTGTCTCAAAAAAAAAAAAAAAAAAAAAAAGCCTCTTATTTTATTCCTATAGACTACTCCAATCTCCCCATAAGCAGCAGCCATTTTCTTCTGTTTAATGTGTATCTTTTCCTGGCTTTTCTTTAAATACTCTTGTTTCCAGGCTTTTTTAAAGATATGATTGACATACACTACCCATATCTAAAGCAGTGTGGTGTGTGCTCTTGGAAAACCACCACAGTGAAGGTAATAGAATACCCACCTCCTGCCCCTTTGTAACTCACCTGTGTCCTCCTTGTGCTAAGGTGACACTTACAGGTGAGCTGGCATTTTCTACAGTAGTAGGTTATGGGCCCTCGGTGTGCTTTTGCCTGGCTTCTTTATACTCAGTGTCACTATGTGGAGCTTCATCTGGGCATGTTAATGGTTTCTGAGTTTTTGCTGAGTAATGTCCTTACGTGGCTGTGCAGACTATTAGTCATTTCTCTGCGAAATCCCTGGGTGCTGGTGGCCAGGCTGTACTGCAGGTGTGTTTCACGGTCACATTATTCTTCAGAGTGACCTCGAATTTCCCTCTGTGTCAGCTTGTGAGGGTTCCGACACTTTGGGTCCTTGTCAGCATTTTAGGGTCAGGCACTGTCATAGGTTTCAGTTTGCATTTCCATCATGACTAGCAGCATCTTTTCCTATGCTCTTTGCCATCATAGATCTTATTTGAGCAAGTTTTCACATCGTTGGGGCCTTATATTTTATTTTTTATTTATTTTTTTGAGACAGAGTCTTACTATGTTGCCCTTGGTAGTGTGCTGTGGCATCACAACTCATAGCAACCTCAAACTCTTGGGCTAAAGTGATTATTCTCTTGCCTCAAGAGTAGTTCCAAAGTAGGTGGGACTACAGGTGCCCACCACATTGCCTGGCTATTTTCTTGTTGCAGTTGTCATTGTCGGTTAGCTGGCGCTGCCCAGGTTCGAACCCATCAGCCTCAGTGCGTGTGGCTGGTGCCCTAACTGCTATGCTATAGGCATCAAGCCAGGGGTCATATATTTTTCACTGATATAAATTCTGTTGTTCTACATACACCATTTGGTTTCTTTACATCTAGCGTGCTCCCGGTTGCTCTGAGTGAGCTGGGCCTGCCTGCCTGCCCAGTGCTTCCCCCATCAGGTTTCCTGAATGGAAGTGGCCTTCAGGCTTCATTCCAGTGCACACCCAGAATGGGGTGCTGTGGGGAGCACTGTATGCTGGCAGAGGCTGTGGCAGCTCAGGAAAGCTGGGTGGCAGGGAGGCATAGGGAGGGGAGCCCACCCAAAACCTTGGTGTCTGGGTGGCACTGCGGGCAGCTGGGTAGGCACAGCAGCCACCTCCCCTGCACAGCGTCTCCTCTCTCGGCAGATGAAGGGTGCCCTGATGGAGATCATCCAGCTCGCCACACTCGACTCGGACCCGTGGGTGCTCATGGTCGCCGACATTCTGAAGTCCTTTCCTGACACAGGGTCGCTTAACCTGGACCTTGAGGAGCAGAATCCAAATGTTCAAGACATTTTAGGAGAACTTAGAGAGAAGGGTATGCTGTGTGGCTTTAGTTGATGTTGGGAGGAAGGAATACATCTTTAATAGTTTTTTTCTAAAATGGATTTGGTTCTTAGAATGTTATTCACTGTGTCATGTGTGGGTCCTAAAACACCAATGGCACTTAGGTTGCCCTTCCTGCTTGTTTGAAAAACAAGCTTGTGCCAGCTCACAGGCCCTCTCCTCTGTTCCTGCTCTGTTGGGAGGTGTCTTACCCATGACAGCCTCACACCTGTGTGTGTCTCTGCCTATCAGTAGGGACTTGGCCCCTTCAAGTGTACCTCTGGAGTCTAGAACATACCCTGGCCCAGAGTAGATTGTCAGAAGTATCAACAATTAAGTAGTTTAGAGTATGAATTGGAAAACAATTTAGAAAATATTTTCTTTCTTTCTTTTTTTTCTTTGAGATACAGTCTCACTCTGTCACCCTAGGTAGAGTGCCGTGGCGTAACAGCTCACAGCAACTTCAAACTCTTAGGCTTAACCGATCTTCCTGCCTCAGCCTCCCAAGTACCTGGGACTACAGGTACCCGCCACAAGGCCTGGCTATTAAAAAATATTTTCAAATGGTTTTAAAGAACATGAAATGATGTGATCGCCTCTACCTTTTCTGAATTTCTCTCCTGCCCTAGAGAATTGGAACTGGTGGCTCCTGCATCCAGAGAGCTGCTCAAGGGCTGGGAGAGGCGGCTTGGTGCTCTTCTCCTGTGCGAAGTGACCACTCTTGCACCTTCTAGGTTATCTCTTGATTTGGGGTTTTTTGTTTGTTTTGGTTTTTTCTGAGACAGGGTCTAGCTCTGTAATCCCAGCTGGAGTGCAGTAGTGTCATCACAGTTCACTGTAGCCTCAAACTCCTTGCTCAAGAGATCCTCCTGCTTCAGCCTCCCGGAGCCTTGGGCATGCAGGCAGATCCACCTGGCCTGTTACTTGCTTTGTAACTGCTGGTCTGGGTGAGCCTGCTCCCACCTGCTGCAGCTTCTTTGGGGGCAAGAGAGGCCTAATCTTCCTGCCAGTCTATGGGCTTTTCCTCAAAGTGGTTTCTGGAATGTTGGGAAGCAGGAGCTCCTGGCTCCCTGTTTTTTTTTCTGAGACTTCACCACTGGGTGACCACACAGACGCAGAGAGTGACGTGGGCAGTGTTGATGAGGCCCATGGGGACTGGAGAAGAGAAGCCACAGATGCAGTCTTCCCTTTGTTTGGGTGGCTTGTTTTGTCAAAATTCCATGATTCTAAAGTCCTAAGTGTGTGAAGGTTCCCAGACACCAGTGGTGCTGCAGGCTGACAGGCCAGCAGTATAGTCCCTGTCCTTCCTCCCATGCAGCTCCTGGGGCTCTGACGAGACCTGCCCAGTGGGATTTCTGTCCCACTTAGATTACCTTGGCTGCCAGGGGTGGCAGGGCTGGAGCAGCAGGGAACTGGTCCAGGGACCACATGGGACTCGAAAACACAGAAACTATCAGAGCTGCCTCTAGGGAGTGTGGTGGGGGTGGGTGGCTCTTAGTGTTAGCCGTGAGCTTTCTGGCCTTGATTGCCTGGTAACTGGGCTGTGGGTGTCTTCATGCAGTGGGTGAGTGCGAGGCATCTGCCATGCTGCCACTGGAATGCCAGTACTTGAATAAAAATGCCCTGACGACCCTCGCTGGACCCCTGACTCCCCCAGTGAAGCATTTTCAGTTGAAGCGGAAACCCAAGAGTGCCACGCTGCGGGCAGAGCTACTGCAGAAGTGTGAGTGCCCACTGTCCTCTAGCATCTCCTTCTTAGGTCTTGTAGAGTTTATGGTGCTAATGCTGATATTGTATAAAGGCAGAGGTCCGCATAAAGATTTTTTCTTGAGACAGTCTAACTCTGTCACCCTGGGTAGAGTGCCATGATGTCATAGCTCACAGCAACCTCAAACTCTTGGGGATCAACAGTCCTCTTGCCTTAGCCTCCAAGTAGCTGGGACTACAGGCGCCCACCACAATGCTGGCTACTAGTTTTTCTATTTAGTAGAGAAAATCCTTCTGCCTTGGCCTGGGATTACAGGCATGAGCCACTGTGCCTGGCCCATAAAGTTTTTTGTTAAATATTTATTTATCACTATACCTAACTGTATGTTCTGAAAACATGATTTTAGAAACTTCAGAATCTCTGGTTAAGATGTCTGTAATTTCTGTTACAAAAGTGAGATCTGTACCAGCCAAGTGGAGTGTGCTGCTGTACGTAGTGGCCTGGCTCCTATCCTGTGGAGGGGGCAGGCTTTGTGTAGTCTGATGCACCACCTGGGTCTCTCAGGCTGCCAGTGAGCTTAATTTGACTTTAACAACATTTGAGAAGTAGGAGGATTGCTTGAGCCCTAGGGTTTGAGACCAGTTGGGCAACATAGTGAGACCCTATATAAAAAATAAAATTAAAATTAAAAAATGATTAGCCAGTGTGCTGGTGCACTCGTAGTCCCAGCTACTTGGGAGGCTGAGGCAAGAGGCTCATTTGAACCCATGAGTTTGAGGCTCCTGCGAGCTATGATCATACCATTACACTTCTGCCTAGGCAATAGAGTGAGACCCTTTCCCTCCCCAAAAAAAAAGAGAGAGAGAGAGAAAGATAGCTGATCATTTCATTTAATACCTTCCCAACAGCATCTTATTGAATATGTATGGAAGATACTTGTTGGGAAAAGGGCAAGCAAATGATTCTTCCAGTTAAATAACAGATTTCAGTAAACTTTTATTTTGAATGGCTATGGAGTTAATATTTACAACACCTGTGTTCCAGCAGTGGCCCCAGACTCTGCCCAGGCCCTCAGGGTCCTGACCTGCCGCCTTGCTGAGCTGGAGAGTCTTTGTTTCTTCCTCGTGCTTGTGCAGTGGTGACAGGGACTAGGGGAGGACAGTGCTTTAACCAAGCTTCAGGCTGAGCTGGTGTTCCCAGCCCTGAAGCCTAGAGCATTCCGGGGCGGGGGGGACCCTACGTGGCTAGTGTGGCAGTGGGGCACCCCCTCAATGCCTCTGCTGCCTGTTCCCACCGTTGGTGTCTCTGCTCTCACCTGGAACTCTGAGGTGTCCGTGTGGAAAATCTAGGCATGGTATTTGAACTTGTGCTAGGCTTCTCAGTGAGCAGACAAGTGCTTATTTAGAAAAAATGAACATTTGCACGTGACTGTCTCTAACTCATCAGGCTCACTGAGGTGTGATGTGAGGGGTGAGGGCACTGTTGCTTGGACAAGCACCCACATGCACCCTTTCCCTGACAGCCACCGAGACAGCCCAGCAGCTGAGGAGGAGCGCTGGCGTGCCTTTCCACGCCAAGGGACGGGGGCTGCTCCGGAAGATGGACACCACAAGTAAGACCACCCTCCCCCCAGGGCAGGCCGTGATACTGGGCACATGTTCTGCTTGCCAGTAGGCCAGAGCTGTCCATGGCTGACCTAAAGCCACCACCTGTTCTTATCAGGAAGGTCACATAGACGTTAGAGCTGATCCGGTCCTAGCCCTGGTAGGACTGAGAACTGGCAGACTTGGGATATTGCATAAACTATTCCACTTGGAGAGGGAGACCTGGGAAGAAGCATGAACTCACCAAGTGGGAGAAGCCAGAATTTGAGGGAAAACTGGATTTTGTTAGATGGCTGTGGCAGGTGGGGCTGGCAGGGGCAGGTATGGGCAGAGGTGAGGCAGCTCCTAACTTTCTGGCTTGGCTACTGGCCCAGATGTTGTCCCTGTGCCTTGAATGTCCCTAGGGTGGGGAGAGCCTCAGGAGGTAGCAGCCTCACAGTGCTACGCAACTAGGGGCTAGGGTAGAACCTCGGTGGCCCCAGCCCAAATTGCTGCTCTTAGACCTGTCCCTTTGTCCTCATGATTTGTCCTCACTGCCCTTAGGGTTGGGTAACTTACCAGAATTGATAGGCATTAATGACAAGAAAACAGGGCTATCCTTGGGAACAGCAGCAGAGCCCACACACTTCTAGAAGGTGTTAGACAACAGCCTAGGGGCCAGAGGGCTGGAGGCCATTGTCCTGTATTTGGGGGAGCACCTCCTTGAGGGTTGGTGAGCCCTGCCTGTGCTGGTACCACTTCTGTGTATGAGATGTGTTGGCTGGAGATGTGACCTTTGTTTTTACTCAGTGTCATGGGCAGAGATGTCACAGATTGAAGCCCTTGCTTTCCTGGGTAGGCTGACTCTGCCTGTGGTTGGCCCCAGGGAGAGGGCCCGCACCCTAAGGTCCAGGAGTCCCAGGTATCTCAGCCAGCTGTCCTCACCCAGGGCCTATGGAGATGTAGCCAGTCCCTGAGAGTTGAGGGCTTGTGCCTGCCAAGTGCTGTGGCCTGGCACTTCCTGGTCTGGCGGGGTCTGAGCTAAGCATCTTTTCCTCACAGCAGTACTGGCAGGACTAGCCTTTGCTCATTACAGAGAAGGACAGAACACACAAACCGTGGATAAGACAGGCTGTCCCCATCAGCCTCCCCTGGCAGCTGAGACCCAGGCCCTCTCAGTTGTTGGGTGTTGGGGCCCTGCTGGTCACTGCTGCTGAGCAGCTGATGGTACTGCCTTCTCTCCAGCCCCACTCAGAGGCATCCCGAAGCAGGCACCCTTCAGAAGCCCCACGACACCCAGTGTCTTCAGCCCTGCTGGGAACCGGACCCCAATCCCACCTTCAAGGACACCGCTGCGGAAAGAAAGGGGTGTGAAGGTGGGCCAGTCCCCTGGCTTCTATGAGCCCCCCAAAATGAGCCTGGCTTCTCTGTTGAGGTTAAGTGTGGGCTGTGCTTGTTTTGGCAGCTGCTTGACATCTCTGAGCTGGATATGGTTGGTGCCGGCCGGGAGGCAAAGAGGAGGAGGAAGACTCTAGGTGTGTGGCATGTGTCCTGTCAGGGTCTGCAGGGAGGGGTTGGCCAACCCCTTTTCTGGGGCTGGCCAAGGCCATGTGGGCACTTGCATGGGTAGGACTGCCAGCAGGCAATGGGGGGCCAAGCCACAGTTCCTCTGAGCTCCCTGCCTTGACTGGCAGACATGTTACTTCCCTCATGGGGACGGCTACCCTTTTCCCAAAGGGTCATTTCCTTTGCCTGGAAGTTGGTGTCTTGAGCTGAGTCTGTGTAGATGATGATACTGTTGCCTTCTGAACTCATGAGAGGCCTTGAGGGGTCACTAACAAGGACCTCAACTTTCTCAACAGATGCAGAGGTGGTGGAAAAACCACCTAAAGAAGAGACAGTTGTTGAAAATGCCACTCCAGACTATGCGGCTGGCCTGGTGTCCACACAGGTAGGATCAGTGTAGTGCAGCTGTGTCTTTGCAACCAGTGTGCTCCCTCTGGTGGCCATGGCTGCCACTGATATGTGTTTTTTGGAGAATGTATATGTGCATGTGTGTACATGTATGTGCATGCGTGTATACTTTGTACATGCAAAGTATGTGTGTATACATGGGTGTGGCTGTGTGCACGTGTATGTACATGTGTGCAGGTGTGTGTAAACAGGTAGATGAGAGACAGTGAGGTGAGGACCCTGACATGGGCTTCAGACTCAAGTTTGGGAAGCATTTGTCCCACACTCACTGGAGGGGTTGCTTGGGGAGCCTCCTGACCACTGTGCCTCGGTTTCCCCTCTGACAAGTCGGGGGTGGCAGTGCCTGTCTTGCAGGTCGTTGTGCATGGATGAAGGCCAGGTGTGGGGCTGTTGAGTGTGCAGCCTGTCTGAGAACTCAGCACCCTGAAGATCCCAGTCCTGCTTGTGGGTGGGGAGGAGGTGGAGAGTAGGGAACAGTATGGCTGTACAGAGGTGGTGGGCGGCTGTCCTCAGCCACAGTTGTCACTTCTGTACAACAGGCCTCTTGCTTCCTATGGCACACACTGTGTCTTCTAATTTTCTTAGAACCAGCATGTCATCTTTTTGTAATAGCTTTCATGGTAAGAAAAAACAATTAATTTTCTTCCTTTCTCCAAGATGGCTGGTTTGGGAGGTTCCCTAGGCATCACCCTCTCCATAGACAGGAGCAGCTCAGGCCTCTCCTCTGCTGAGTGGTTGCAGGTGCCAGTGGGCTGAGGGGCAGGAGGCCAGGGCACTGCCTACCCCAAGGGGGTTTGGAAGGGCATCCCTGATGTCCTGCTGCAGCTCTGGGAGTTATGGGGGAGCACACTGAAGACCTGACCTAATCCAAGAGGAACCCTTAACTCTTGTGTTCCAGAAACTCGGGCCCTTGAACACTGAGCCTGTGTTGCCCTCAACGAGCTACTTGCCCTCCACACCCAGTGTGGTTCCTGCCTCCTCCTACATCCCCAGCTCTGAGAACCCCCCTGGTGAGTGGACAGCAGGTTGGGCAGGTTGTCCCTTTATCGGGCCCATTCTCAGTAAGCTCCTGGCTTGGAGTCCAGCGTGTCCATCAGGAGATGGTCTTGCTCAGGGGAGCTTCTGGAGACTGCATTCCTCACCTTGATACTAGGACATCTGTTCTGTTGCTTTCTTTTGGCCCCTGCTGGCCAGCACAAGTTCCAAGAAATAAATAAGAAGCTTTTATCTGCTTAGTCCTTCCTGGGAGGAAGCAGGCAGGTGCCCACTGTGGGCTTAACAGGAGAATCCTGGTCTTGGGATAGCAGCACCTTTCTTGCAGGTGGTTGTGCCCTTTCTTGCTTCTGGGTAGGTGAAAAGGGAGCTGTGGAGGGCAGTGCTAGGGCTCCCTCAAACAGCCCCAGGTTGGGAGAGAGAATATCCAAGGGAAGGTTAAACTTGGGGTAGTAAATTCCGTTCAGGGTTTTGCTCCAAGCTCAGTTTAGCAAGGAAGGGGATGGCTCACCTTGGGGTCAGGCAGCCTTTCGGGAGCCCGCATGGCTAGGGTGAGGGAGCTAACCAGAGCCCAGGTATCTTGTCTGTGAACCTGGAAAGGACTGAGACCTCTAGTTCTGCCCCTCCAGCTGAGCTTAGGGGGTGTGTGCCCCTAGCCTGGCCAACATCTTTGGGTGTCCGGGGAAGATAGAGCTGGTGGGTGGGGCAGAGCTGCAGTCAGGAGCAGAGCTGAGCCTATCACCTTGCCTGTAGCAGTGGTGGCTGGGAGCGGGGCAGGGGACCTTCCTCACCAGGCCACACTCTGCCTATAGCCTCATCTTCTCGGGAAGCCAGCCTGCAGGCCAGCCGGCCACCGGAAGAACCCAGTGCCCCAAGCCCCACGCTGCCAGCACAGTTCAAGCAGAGAGCACCTATGTACAACAGTGGCCTGAGCCCAGCCACACCCACGCCTACAGCACCCACCTCACCTCTGACACCCACTACGCCCCCAGCCATTGCCCCTACTGCCCAGACACCCCCAGTGGCCATGGTGGCCCCACAGACCCAGCCCCCTGCCCAGCAGCAGCCTAAGAAGAATCTGTCCCTCACAGTAAGTGGTGTATACCTAGGGTGGGAGAGGCAGCTTTGGTGAGGCCCATGCACCCACACCCTCTCCCCAACTCACAGAGGGAGCAGATGTTTGCTGCCCAGGAGATGTTCAAGACGGCCAACAAGGTCACACGTCCCGAGAAGGCCCTCATCCTGGGCTTCATGGCAGGCTCCCGAGGTATGTCCATGTGGCTGGGCCTGGGTGGTGTCCTGGGTGGGGGATGGGTTCCTTGGCTCAGGCACCCACCCAGCAGCCCCTGCCCCTTATAGAGAACCCATGCCAGGAGCAGGGGGACGTGATCCAGATCAAGCTCAGCGAGCACACGGAGGACCTGCCCAAGGCAGATGGCCAGGGCAGCACCACCATGCTGGTGGACACAGTGTTCGAGATGAACTATGCCACAGGCCAGTGGACGCGCTTCAAGAAGTACAAGCCCATGACCAATGTGTCCTGAGGGTGCCTGCCCAACTTCTAGCCCTGACCAGGGCTCCAAGAGGCGACAGCTATGGTTTCAAGCAGCCAGGTGGTGGATACCCAGCAGGTTCCTTAAGTTTTAGATGTGTTTCTCTGGGGTGTTTTGGGCTAGTTTTTTAAATTTTAATATGTGTTAATTTTTGTGTGATTTAAGATACTATTTTGGATTCCATATAACATTTTTGAATGTTAAAGCTAACCAAAAAAGTTATAACTTTCTGATTTTAGTGATAGCTCTGCCTGTTAGACTTACACCCTTAAAAAATTTTTTTTTAATTCCATTGACCTCAAGTGAGGGCTCTTCCTTGCTTAGTGCTGTGCCCTCCCTCCCTAGCATGGTTGAGGGGACCAGAGGTGGCACACAGTAGTGCTGGGGACCGGGTGGGAACACCCCAGCCATGCCAGAGAACAGGAAACAGTGCTCTGTCCACCACCGAGGCCTGCCTGGGAGTTTTATATTTGTCTTTTGTACAGTTGCTGACACTTTAGACAGTCTTTGGGTACCTATTTTCATTGTAAAATGATCTGAATAATTAAAGTTTAGCTTTTCTAAAGCAAGCCCCCGGAGCTGTTTTAGACCAGCTTATCCTCCCTGCTTGGGAACCCCAGCCCGTCCCATGGCTGGCTGTTGGGTTCCAGGGATGTGGCCAGTCCTTCCCACTATACCCCTGTTGCTGTACAAGGATTGCCCATTGATTTATGGGCTGTGGTGAAAGGCTTTTTAGGCAAAAAGGCTGAGATCCTGCTGGGAAAGTTAGCTGTTTTCTTTTCTCCTGACCATTTATCATTAATGGGAGTTTGGGAACCAAATTATTTTATTTGTTTAATTTTTGCAGGTGTTTTGTTTTTTTTTTTTTGGCCGGGGCTGGGTTTGAACCCACCACCTCCAGTTTATGGGGCTGGCGCCTACTCCCTTGGGCCACAGGCACCACCCTATTTATTTATTTGAGAGTCTCAGTATCACAGCAACCTCAAATTCTTAGGCTTAAGCGATTCTCTTGCCTTAGCCTCCCAAGCAGCTGGGACTATAGGCGCTTGCCACAATGCCCAGATATTTTTTGTTGTAGTTGTTTAGTTGGCCTGGGCTAGGTTTGAACCCACCATCTTTGGTGTATGTGGCTGGCGCTATAACCGCTGTGCTACAGGCGCCAAGTCCAAATTATTTTTGAAAGAAAAAAAAAACACCATTGTTTCACAGCTGGTGCCCCCTGCTCTTTCCAGTATTTGTACACTACCCAAGGCTGTACCAGCCTCTCCTTAAAGGGTCAAAAGTGAAATGACAGGCTGAGGTCCCTCCCTAAGGGAGAAGGTGTCTCCACTCTGCCTGGTGCCTTGGAATGCAAAGTGGAGAAAAAAGTCAAAACACAATCCCATAAAAAATAAGTTAAGAAAAAAAGCCTTTAAAAATTCTTTAATACAAAAATACTCATACACAATTTTCCAAACACAACTTTCCACTTTAAATGCTATTTTTCCCCAGCTGGCAAATCTCAAATCTATATTTCAGTGTACTTCCCCCCCACCCCCAAAAGTGAAGTTCAAGTTTTTAAGTCTAACTATCAGAACTGGTGACGGCACCTGGTATTCTTAAAAGGACTCTGACCTTACACTGTATGAAGTTTAGACACCAAGAGGCACATTTAAATTTATGTTTAACTTCTGGGTGGGCACGTCACATCTCAATAGGGCACAGTGACACGCAGCACCTAGTGAGCAGGCATTTCACTGATAGTCATCAGCTGACCAATAAGATGGTCAGTGTAGCTGGAACTGACCATCTCATTAACTGATTGAAACAGGTTTGCCTTTAATTCTTAAAAACAAGGTTGTTGTTATAGAAAGTGGGCACTGTACACATTATGGTTCATGTGTCAAGCTCAATAATTGGGAGGTGTCAGCAGCAGAGGACCTGAGTGGGCACCAGGGGCACTCAGCCTCTCAGAGACAGGACAAAACTGGGTTCTCCCCACTTTAGGGGCCACATTTCCCCACAAGTGACCATGTTTTAAACCTGCTCATGGAGTGTATCCCCGTGGCCGCATGTGCAGTGTGGGCGCTCCTGTCTCTGCTCACGCGTGCAGCTGTTGCTGGAGGTCTGGGTCTGCAGATCCTGCTCGGTTTCTGATGTCAGAGATTCTTGAGGTGTCTGGCCAGTTTTCATTCTGTGGTTTGCTTCACATTAATGACAAAGGATCAAAGCTGATGTTCAGAAAGTCACCAAGTCTTTAAAAAGCAACTTCTCCCAGGCTCTTCGAACAAAGCAGGCAGGTCAGAACACCAGCCATGTATCCATGGTCACGCCTAGGTACCTGGTCAGCTCCAATGGGAAAAGGCCCTTCAACCTTGGCACCAAAGCTTTGTTTTACTCTGGTTTAAAAACTGATACTCTAAAGACTTCCAAAGTTAGTGTTATTTGCTCATTAGTTTAACAGTTTTTTGGAAAGGGGAAGGAACCATATTTAAAATGTTTGCAGTATTTCCTTCAGAAAGGTCATAAAATAATTTGGAAGTAATATCAACATTAACTCAAAACATCCTAAGATTTTACTACTGGCAAACACAAAAATAAGTTAATCTTCTCCCCCAAAGTGCACTGCAAAACCAATTCTGATGTTTTGACTTACGAAGAAACCCTCTACTGGTAGGAAAGGATCTCTTGGACAGGTGACAGCATTTGCCTGCAGGTTATCAGAGGGTCCCTGGGGCCATGGCTCCAAAGGCCTGTCACTACAGCAGCCTCTAAGTTCAGGGCACAAGGAGCATAACCCTATGAACCAGTCCAGCATTTTCTGGAGACCGTCTGAGAGGCTAGAGTCTGAACTGAAAGCTCCTCCCCACTGCCTGTCCTTCTGTTGGCCATGGCGGCTACGTCTGTAGAGGGAGCAATTGGCACACAGAGGAGCCAGCCAACCGCAGAGCTTGTTTTCATTTAGTCCCTTTTTGTCTGGGACCATGGTAGTAGCTCCTGGTCAGGAGGACCTCCTCCCAGGACCAGTGCTTAGGGAGGGCAGGACTGTGGGTCCTCAAACCTGAAGCCTAAGTGTGCTGGTCACAGACCCACCAAGTGGTCAGTCTTAGGTCCAAAGACAAACTGCACTTGGACAGAGCAAAAAAGACAACATGAAAGAACAGGATACCTCAGTAGCAGTTTCAAGAGTTTTGTAAACTTTCCTGCAAAATGGATTTTCTCCTTGGGGTATTCTAAGAAAAAGTCAGAAAATGCAGCTGCCACAAAGTGTCCTTCATCCCCTCTGGGAGATCACTGCCCCTTGGGGCATATATGCACCTCTCCCTTTCCTAGTCTGCTCCACACAAGCCTGGGGTCAAGAGGAATCCCCAGGAAAAAAAGAATTAAGTCTTTAAGATTCTGTCCAGAGACTCTAGTAGTTGGGTATTTCTCACTGTGGGGCTGGGCCTTTGAGTAACTAAAAGATAATGAACTTGCACAGAGAGGAAGTGTTGAGCCTGCCTGGTGCAGAGCACCTGGGAGCAAGCAGCACAACCCGTGTTTCTAGTAACAGACCTGGACTGCTGAGGGGAAAGCACGCAGATGGTACCAGCACAAAGCTCTGGGTCTCCTTGGTCCTGGTCCCACATGGGGGTGGTGCCTGCAGCGCCCTCCAGGGTTCCCTAAGTTGTCAGTCCCTGCACTCCAGGCAGACGCAGTGTCACACCCTCACCGAGGTAATTCCTTCTGCCGTGGGACTTAGGTCGCATCAGTAAATACACGTTTCAGTCAGTGGTGATTTGTGGAATGGGTTTAGCAAAAAATATATTGAGAATAAAAGCCAGAAACTGTAAAGAAAAGCCAGGTAAAACAAATAATACAAAGTTTTCCCACAAATGATGAAAGTTCAGAAGATAGTTCCAGGTCGGGAAGAGAGCTCCCCGAGACCTGTGTTTTGATGGTGGACAGGTTACTGGCGTTTAGGTCAAATCCGTGACGAGGAAAAGCTATGGGAGGAAATCTTATAACACTATCACTGTCATCATCTGCACCGCCAGCTTCTCACTAGGATGGAAAAGAAGCACTGAGGAAAAATTCACATTAGTACCAAAAAAAAAAAATACAGCTGTTTCAAAAGAGCAAAATAATCAAAATCATGGTTTCCAAGGAATCCAGGGTCCGAGTCCATGCAGAGGCCCCCCCTGGTCTCACCTGAGTGATGACGGCTGTAGGCAGAGCAAGATCAAGGTCAGAGTTAATAGTGCCTTTTAGAAAAAATACTATTCTATACACTTCAGATGAGAGAAACATTTCATACGCCAATTAACTTTCAATCGTAACTTTAACCTAAAATAGCGGGAGGAAACCTCGCCATTCTCAGAAATTCAAGTGTTAGTGTGGCGCTTGTGAGGAAGGCGCGTCTGTCCTGGCCACAGCGGCTCGGCAGTCGTCAGTGCAGGCGCAGCAGACGCTGCAGAGGAGTGCTCAGTGCAGGCAGGTGCACCCTCCCAAGGAGGCCTGTGCATCCGTCCTGGCCCCTGGGCCACTCCCACGCTTGCCCTCCCCCCACAGGCAGGGCTGGCCACCTCACACCGCCCTAGATCTGGCCAAGCTGCCACCTGGTGCTATTTGCCTTCTGTGACCCTCCGCCAACACCTCCTTTTCTTCCTCTTCCCCTTCAACTTCACTGGTTCTGGAAAAGGGGTCTCAGTCTTGGCACTTCTGACGGCCTCCGGCCCCAAGTCATGCTCGCAGCAGTAGGACTGCCCGTCCTTGGTTGAACTGAAGGCTGTCCCATCTTGGTGTTCCTTACAAAACGAATTGGGGCAAAAGTGGCAGAACGAAGTCGAAGGCTTGCCACACACGTCACAATGATGCCAAGGACACTCCCACTTGCCTACAACAAAACACAAAATATTAGCACACATAAGTGGTGGGATCATAACTAACACTGTCCTGGTTGAAGATGGTTTTTTAAAACTGTCTAGTCAAATGGGGCTGACTGCACTGCCACAGGCCACAGTGAGCAGGGCCATGGTGGGGCAACCTCTGGCTGCCCCAGCAGAGGGCCTCAGAGCCATCCACTCCGAGGTCCCCACCAGGCCCTAAGGACCAAGTATTGGCTTCTTATGCCCTGGCCACTGACAGAAGCTGTGCTGAGAATAGAGGTGTCATCCCTAAGTGCAGGGGAGGGGGCTGCCCTGCTCTAGGTCATGGGTCTACCTAGGGCCCTGGCCACATCCATGACCTGCCTGTTCCTAAGACTGATTTGCTACCTGGGTATTGATCTTTCTGGCATGAGTTTGATTAATATGCTTTGTTAGCTCAGGGATAACTCTTACATCTACACAAGTATTTCTTTCTGTCATTGTCCATTAACTTTGGTTTGTCATCTTCTACTGTACAAGTTTTTTTTTTTTTTTTTTAAAGACAAGGTCTTACTCTGTCCCCTGGGTAGTGCTGTAGTGTCATAGCTCATAGCAACCTCAAGCTTCTGGGCTCAAGTGATCCTCCTGTCTCAGCCTCCTGCATAGCTGGGACCACAGGTGCCCAACACAATGCATGGCAAGTTTTTCTTTTAGTAGAGAAAAATAGAAAAAAGACCACCCTCTTACTCAGGCTGTTCTCAACTCCTGAACCACCACGCAGAGCCTCTTTTTATAGCTTTTCAGTTTCCTATCTTTGGGTGAAGACTTTTCTTTTGAGATATTCTTCTGAGATTATGTCCCCCCTAAAGATGTTGTAAGTCAACAAAAGGCTGTATTTACAACAGTCATCCTGTAAGATCATGGAGGACCAGAGAAGGCCAATGGATTTATGTGAGGAATGCTGTGGTGTCTGCACAATGCTGAAGTCACCTGACAGCATATTTCTCAGAATTTACCCTGCCACCAAGTAAAAGGGACTCTAGTTCCTGTTTTCACAGCCTGTGATCTCTGAAATGTGTGGTGTCGGTGGCAGGCAGGCATTTTCTTTCTAACAGAGAAAGCGATCTGTGGCCCCAACATCAACCAGCAGCTGCTCTGAGGCACAAACATCATCTCTGTGTCCCACACATCCTAGGCAGTGGCTCTGGGACTCTCCTTTCCAGGTGTACAGCCAGTCCAGGCCCTACTGAGCTGCCTGGGAGACCAGAGATGCTGAAACCACTGAGAGGGCCCCTCTGAGAGCAGCTCTGTTCTCTGGGCCACCTACTTCCTGTACCCTCCCCCCACAGGGAAAGGGGGCCAGTTCTCCCAAAGTGGACTCTGCCATTCCCCACATCTTTGCTCTACACACATCTGGAATGTACAGCTGGTGGGAGGCGTTTTGCCACCCCAACTCCACCACACAAGTGACTGATACCTCTGTCACCAGACAAGGCTTGGTGGCCAGAGAACAGTGGGAGTTGGCAGAACCTGTCCCACAGAGGCTGCCTGGAGCCGCCCACCTACCGAAGGGCCTCTTGCCCAGGCCCAGGCAGGACAGGTGGTAGGCCTTGGTGCAGAACTTGCGGTCACACAGCACCAGCTGGCCGCCATCACCACAGCGGAAGCACTCATCCTCGGACTGCCTCTTCCCGTCCCCTCTCGCTCTGCGCCGCCTGGTTTTCTTCTTGGTCTTTTTCCCCTTTTCCTCTGAAGAAAGGGATGTGGAGGTCTAGAATCAAGATTTAAGCACAGTTCACTTAAAGGATCACACAGATGGAAGCAGTAATAAAAGGTACACGGTGAGGACAGGTACTCAGTGCTCCAGACCCACCCGCCTCTGGCCAGCGGGGGGTTGGCAGGGTGTGCCTGGCAGGGCAGCTCACCAGATGCAGCTTCAGCTTACCAAGAATGTGTGGACAGCTAACTGAGACTGACTTGGGCGAAAGTCTCGAGCAACAACTCATCTAGGCACTGGTGGCTGATATTGGGCCAAGGACCCCCTACTGGGGCCCGTGGCACAAAGGATGCCTCAGCAGAAAGAGTGATACCCATCTGCCTCCAGGATCCCTTCTTGAGGTATCACATCAGACCTGAGAGTGCCACCAACACAGAGACAGATACCAGCTCAGAGAAAGGAGCATTGTATTGGGTAGAAGAGTATCCCCAAATTCACATCCTTTCTTGAAACTTGGAATGTGACAAGGAAGGGCCTTGCAGATGTAATTAGCTATAGGGTCACACTGGAGTAGGGAGACCCCTGGTCCAACATGACTGGTGACCTCATAAAAGGGGAAATCTGGACACAGAGGTGCAGAGGAAGACCACCACATGGAGAAGAAAGCAGAGGCCAAAGCAAGGCTTCTGCAGGCCACAAACACCAAACGTTTGTCAGTAATCATGAGGGTCTGGAACAGACTCTCCAAAGGGTCTCAGAAGGGTGGTGCCTGTGGCTCAGTTGGTAGGGCACCAGCCCCATATCCTAAGGGTGGTGGGCTCAAACCCGGACCTGGCCAAACTGCAACAAAAAAATAGCTGGGCATTGTGGCAGGCGCCTGTAGTCCCAGCTACTTGGGGAGGCTGAGGCAAGAGAATTGCTTAAGCCCAGGAGTTGGAGGTTGCTATGTGCTATGTGATGTCACAGCACTCTACTAAGGGTGACAAAGTGAGACTCTAAAAAAACAAAGGGCCTCAGAGGGACATAGCCTGCTCACACCCCAGTTTCAGCTTCTCGTCTTTAGAACTGTGGGACTAGATTTCTATTGTTTCAGCCTTCCTGCCTGGAGTATTTTGTGACGGCATCCATAGGAAACACATCAGTGACGGACTGCCCTGGGTGCCTGCACACCTCTAGGGGAGGCCCCTGACTTGCTGTCTTCTGCCTGTGTGTCACAGCAACATGCCAACAGGAAAACCACTGCTCGCCAAAAGGTGCAGGTTCCTAGATGTGTGAGATGCCAGCAGCACCTGTGAAGTGCAGACACTCATGAAAGGAACAACCTTACCTTTGGTCTATCCCCAAGGAATCCACTGCAGTTAGAGGCCCCGCACCGACAGACTGTCTTTTCATTGCCCAGACAGTCAAGGTTGTAATTAAAAGTTAGCTCTGTCCCTGGGAGAAGAGGAAGCAAACATCATACTGCAAACATGTAAGGCTAGGAAGCTTGTGTTAGATCTACAAAATGCCCAGCATTTCCATAACTGTCCTAGGCATAACCCTTGACCTCTGAGTTTTGTTTCATAAACAAAACACAGGTGGTACCAGTAGCTCAGTGAGTAGGGCATCAGCCCCATATACTGAGGGTGGCGGGTTCAAACCTGGCCAAACTGCAACAAAAAATAGCCGGGTGTTGTGGAAGGCACTTACAGTCCCAGCTACTTGGGAAGGTGAGGCAAGAGAATGGCCTAAGCCCAAGAGCTGGAGGTTGCTGCAAGCTGTGATGACATAGCACTCTACTGAGGGTGACAAAGTAATCTGTCTCTCAAAAAACACAACTTTTGGCCCAGCGCCTGTGGCTCAAGTGGCTAAGGCGCCAGCCACATACACCTAAGGTGGTGGGTTCGAATTCAGCCCGGGCCCAACAAACAACAATGACGGCTGCAACCAAAAAAAAAATAGCTGGGTGTTGTGGCGGGTGCCCATAGTTCCATCTACTTGGGAGGCAGAGGCAGGAGAATCGCTTCAGCCCAGGAGTTGGAGGTTGCTGTGAGCTGTGATGCCACAGCACTCTACCCAGGGGAACAGCTTGAGGCTTTGTCTCAAAAAAAAAAAAAAAAAAAGGCTTGGTGCCTATGGCTCAAGTGGCTAAGGCGCCAGCCTAGCCACATATACCTAAGGTGGCGGGTTCAAATCCAGCCCAGGCCTGCCAAAAAACCAACAATGACGGCTGCAACCAAAAAATAGCTGGGCGTTGTTGCAGGCGGCTGTGGTCCCATGTGGTCCCAGCTACTTGGGAGGCTGAGGCAGGAGACGCGCTTGAGCCCAGGAGTTGGAGATTGCCTGTGGCTCAAGTGGCTAAGGTGCCAGCCATATACACCTGAGGTGGCAGGTTCAAATCCAGCCTGGGCCTGCCAAACAACAATGATGGCTGCAACCAAAAAAATAGCCGGGTGTTGTGGCGGGCGCCTGTGGTCCCAGCTACTTGGGAGGCTGAGGTAGGAGACTCGCTTGAGCCCAGGAGTTGGAGGTTTCTGTGAGCTGTGATGCCACGGCACTCTACCCAGGGGGACAGCTTGAGGCTCTGTCTCAAAAAAAACAAAAAACAAAAAA
>CAUYQV010197534.1:0-13086 GCA_963574575.1 Galagoides demidoff | reverse complement strand
TATGAAAGTGTGAGTGATTATAAATTGGTTTCATAGTAGTACTGAGGACATTGGACATTTTTTTTCCATTCCTGAGATTCTTTAATAAGAATATTTTCCAGCTCCATCCATGTAAACATAAAACAGGTAAAGTCTCCATCTTTTTTAATGCTGCATAGTATTCATGATATACATATACCACAAATTATTAATCCATTCATAGGTTGATGGGCACTTGGGTTTCTTCCATGACTTAACAATCACAAATTGAGTATATGGTGCTGGGTGTGATTTTTTAAAATTAGTTTTACTACAGGTTTCTCTCTTAGTCTAAAAAAACTATTTGATCCTCTGTTTTGTTTCTTAATTTTATAAGAACCATACCCTCACCCCTCCTGTCCTCTACTTCTGCATGTCCTAGCAGGCAGGGGTTGTAGTCTTCCTATATAATTTGCTTGTCGTTTTTCTTTATTTTCTATCTTTCTTTTATTTACTTCAAAATTATTCTTATTGCCATTTATTTCAAAATATTTTATAACTAACATTGGGACATTTCTTAAAATGTTTCAATTATCTAGGAATGCTCACTTTTTCTCAAAAACAAATTTTTTGAAGCTAGTTTTTAATTGATGACTTCTAAATGCACTGCACTATCAAGATAGAAAGTCCGATTTTTTTATGCATTCTTTGAAATATTTCATTAAAATACCTTTCTGGGCATTGGAGAATAATAAATAATTTACAGGTGTCTACTAGATTGTGTTATGTGACTTTGCTAAATACCCCGCATGTTTACCCAGGTGTTATTGCTTGGCCTACAATTTCCGATGTTATTACATCGTCTAATTCTGTCAATTTTTGTTTTATATACTTTGAAACTTTGGGATAGATGCACAAAAACATCATGATTATAGTATCTTCTGAGTGGATCTTTACTTTCATCTTCCTTCATCAGCACTAATGCTTTATACATAGCCAGTGCGAGAGGGTGGAGCGAGTGGAGCGTTCACTGTTCTGTGAGGGCTAGAGGATGGTGGGGAGAAGACTGTCGTATGGTAACTAAATCAACTGCAACCTCACCCCTCTTGTCCTCTACTTCTGTGTTTGCTAGCAGGCAGAGGTTGCAGTCTTCCCTATATAATTTTCTTGTCTCAACCACATGCATGAGTATGTGAATTTTAAAACTTTAATATAAATTTAGATAGGTGGAGTTAACTTTTATTTTTTTTTCCAATTCAGTATTTCTTTCATTAGCAATATTCAATGTAAAGCTTCCTGCATGTTGCTTTTATTTAGTTCAGTGACTTTTCTTAGCATTGCTCAGTAGTTTTATTCCACATTCAACATTGTAATTTTCTAGCTTTGCTTCTGCTCTCTGCTGGAGGTTCTCCTCTGCCCTCACCAGCCACTATGCCAGCCCTCCTAGCTCTGGCATCATGGTTGTCAGAGACCACTCTCGTCTGGCTTGAGTTTTTGTGTCTTTTGATCATAACACTAGTCACATTTATTCAATGATTTGTTTCTTTCACATATCAGATTGTGAACTGCTCAAAGGTAGAGATGACTCTATTCATTTCACTTGTAGCAATGCTCACCATAAAACCTGCCACATGTTGTGGTTTGGGTCCTAAAAATGTAATTTAAAAAATACACTGCTTTCATGTACTGAATGAGGATTATGTCCTCAACTAAATAATTGAAGTGTCATAAAAGGGCTCAGATTTCTATGCCATAACTCACATCATTAGATTGATTTTTACCTGATCGCCGAATCACTTTTTTTCAATAATTATTAAAATGAATCACAACTGCATTTTTAGTAAGTCTTTTGCCCTAGAGTTAGTGGTACTAACATTTCTCTGATCATAACAAGGAGAGAGTGACATGCACATGACTGGCAGAAAGGACAAGGCCACCATATACACTTCTGCTCAGACAAGCTGCAAGCTGCTTCCAACAGAAGCCCCTGAAGAGTGAAGAAAGGTTAGGAAAGAGTAAGTTCTGATTACTCTACTGAAACCTCTCTGAAAGATGATCTATTTATCACATGTAAGATGCTATCACTCTTTCTAACTTCATTGACATGGAAGGAGGCAGTAAATAGATTTCAAACTGCTGTTTTTGGGAGCACAAAAATCCAGCCATGAACAATAACTAAGTTTGCCAATGATTCACCAAGACCCCATGTTGGCACAGACAGTGACCTAAGTGTGTGGGATAAGAAGATCAATATCTGACTGCCCTGGAAGGACTAACAAGGTCTTATTCCAATCCTCAATAATAAGACATCTCAATATGCAGATTAGATGTTGAGAATTTTAAATATATTATAATAGCCAGACCAACAAATGTGCCCTATTGGTTATAGGAGTGGCATAGATTAGTCATTTCTGATGACTAGTGCTGCAAATGTATAAGAGGTGCTGCAATATATATATATATATGGAAAACTGTGTTAAAACATTGTTTTATTTCATAATCTTTGTGGAGAAAATTACCAAAGGCCTCTTCAAGTAATATATAAGAAAGGGAAATAAAGATATTTAACTTTATTTGAAATCCATGGATGTTCCAAAACATATAATTCAATTCTGTTTAAATTTTATATTTCTCTGAATTGTATACAGTCTTCCAATTATCATGGTTGCACACAACAGAATCCATTACCTCTAGAACCAGGAGACAGTGCACTGGGAGGACTGCAGCCAGTTCACAGAGTCAACAGGAAACACTGAACCCTGTGCTCTGACAGATGGGAGCCTAGAAGCTGACATGGCACCATCTGGCCAGTGAATCACTGAGTGGGGACACTGGAAGGGCTTCCCCTGGGACAGGAAGCTAAGATCATCACACCACAACTGCAGGTCCCAGCAGCAGACCTCTCCTGAACAATCTCTAAAAGGCGCCACCCAAAACCCAGTCTGCCTTCTAACAGGCAGGGTTTAGTTCCCACTGAGAAAGTTGGCCTTAGCCTGTGAGAAGGGACAGCAAGTACAGTGTAGCAATGAGGTATGTTCACCAGAGAGCCCAGCCCTTGTGCTGCCTGGGTGTGATGAGGGACTAGGCTCAGAGGGCCTTCTCTCCCTGGCACTAGCTTGTTCACTTTCCCAGTAAATCCTGTTTTTTAAGCCATCCTGTGTGATGTTATTAACTCTGTCCTCCCTGTACCTTTGGGGAGCCACCCAGAAGGAAGCAGGCTTAGAATAGGACAAGAAGCAAATACACATAAGCAGAGAAGCACCTGCTCAGTCACAACCCAGGAAGGAGGGGTGGAGGCCATGGGACTGAATATGTTGGCTAACTGAAGCCCATGTGGTTGCATTTAGCTGACACTGCACTTCTCAGCCTCCCTTGCAACTATAAAAATCTTTGAATCAGTGAGCTAGGAGGTGCAATGTGCTGTTCACCTTCAAGGTCATCTCCCTCCAGTTTGCTTATTGGCCCCCAAATTGTAATAACTGAGTGAGAAGCCTGTGAGTGTGGCTGTGCCACTTCTGGACTAGTACAGAGAGTTAAGTAAAATTCTCTTTTCATCCACTATACTGTTTTGTTGCTACAAAAGTTTCACCTGTGCTCTGACCTCAACTCTGACTTCAGTGACGACACACAAAGCAATGCATTCTCTCAGGACGGACCGCTCTTCAGACACTGCACTACCCAGGAGCAAAGGCTGATGGCCCACATATCCCTCCATCCCTGTTCCTAACCTGTGTCTCTGGTTTGCTAAGCAATTCCCATTGCTTCCTCTCTTGCTCTAGCCATGCACCCTTACTTAAATCATTTACTCAACTTCTAAGCCCTTCTCTTCCATCCTCTTTTCCCCAGTCCCCTTAAAATAAGCAGGAATTAAGTTTAACTCTTCCACACTGGATGGAGTAAATAACAAGTAAGTGGCCATCATGCAAATGTGTGAGCAAAAAAAAAAAAAAAAAATCAGTCCCCAGTTTTCATCTTCTCTGCTCTGCCCTACATCCTTCCTGCCTAGGAATCATGGTATAGAAACAAACTTGACCAACTGTTAGCAAGCACCGGTCTCTGGAGGTTTCCTCCAGATGCCTCCTCGACAGAAGCACAGAGTGAAGAAGCACAGAGTGAATAATGTCTCTGGCAGCCAGATCTGCGTAGCGCTCAGCCCCTCCTCGCCCCGAATGCTGACCTGAAGCTCCAGAAGGAGGGCTTTGCCACTAACTTCCGTCATGGTGGCAAAGCACCGAGAGGAAGACAGTGACGTCTTGTCCAGGAGTGCAAGGTGGGGCCAGGAGAGCTTGTCAGTAACACAAGACAGTTACTTCATCCAATGCTGAGCTATTTGGGTAACAAAATACCACTGAAAGTAACATTTATATTATACACAAGAGGGCTTTGCTTCCATTTTCTCTTTGCTTTGTGATAGGAAGCACAGGTACATACTCACAATCATCTACAACAGTGTTTCTGGTTGTGAGCCCTGTTCCCTCTGAGCTGGATGTCCACTTTTAATAGTTAGCGATTAACAAAACAATAACAGGCAGGCCTGTGAAAAAGTCTGAAGGCAGGAACAAAGTTTAGTGCCTGTCACACAATCCAAACTGGCAACAAGAGCAAAGATTCATAGAATTCTTTTTGTTCAAATTTCTGATGGTTTTTAATATCAGATAAAACTCTTAAGCACTGGTTTTCTTTTCCCAGTCACATACTCCTGTTTCCCCACATATCCCCAACCTCAGTATGGAGAAGCTACTAGTTTTGATAGGTCTCTTCCCTAATCCATGAATCCTTCATGGATCTGAATGTCTGACTGAAGGTATCTTAGTCTCTGATTCCTGGGGAAAAGCCCTGAAAGACAGGGATCAGGACTGAGCAGGAGGGAGGCTGTCCTGCTGTGAGCTGCTGCAGTAGGCCAGTCTGAGAGGGGAAACCCAGGCAGCACCAACAGGCCTCCTTCAACCCGCCCTCAAGGGTTTTGATCCACTTGATGTGGAAACTAAGTTCCTCTTGCCTGGGAGCACTTCCCTGGGGGCTAATGTAGGTTACAGTTCCAACAAGGGCCTGATCTTTGTGACCAGCGCTTGGTTGGCTCCTGGGAACTGAGCTCCTGGCACAGCCTGTCTCATAGGAGAGTTCTGCTTTCCCAAGGCCTTCAGCCCCATAGTGCCAATGTCTAGAGTCTACAGCACCAATGGGACCCAGGTGATCTGAGGCTTCAGTACGGGAGGTAGGACATTTGAGTGCCAAATGCCCATGTGACTGACTCTAAGTATGAACCCTGGACTGTGAGGCTCAGGGGTGCCTCCCTGTTTGGTAGCACTTAGAACATGTCACATAACTTTGCTGGAGGAATTAAGGGTGTGCCATGTGACACCAAATGGAAGAAAGTCCTGGAAGCTTGTGCCTGATTTTCTCCAGACTCCTTTCTAACCAGGGAATCCTTGGAAGTCCACCAGCATCAAAAGGATCCAGGCAGTTAAATTAAATGGTAACCACCACTCTTGTGTTCTTTATCTCTTAGAAAGCAGGACCAATATTAGCCATTTCTTCCAGGATGTACGATGTGGTTAGAGTCCCTGCTGGGGGAATTTAGAAGCTTCACCAGGACTTTTCCACAACAGCCACTCCTGTACCACCACAAGAACCAACATAGTAGTTCTACCAACTGTGGATTGTGTCCATTTGAATGTTCTACTGGGGGACCAGGGAAAGGGCCACTGGGCCCAGTGGGTAGAATAAGTGTGAACCAGACCTGGGCTGGGGCTCCATCAGTGATCTCGGCCCTATACATCCCACTCTAACAAGGATGTCAATGTGACATTTCTGATCCCTAAGAATCAATTTGGGCACAGTCCCTTTGCTTAGGAGTCCTCAAAATGTCTATGTATCCCCATTGCTCAGTGTGTGACCAGGGACTTTCCTTGCTGTTGCAGGAGCCCTACTCATGAGATCCAGCCTTCCGTCAGTCAGAGAGTTCTGGGCTGAGGATTGATGCAGATTCCCAAACCAGGCAAGAGATTATGAATATTTATTGATGCAACTACCCTGAAAAATCCCAGGCTTTATCTTATCATGTAATTTATGCAGTGTTCAGTGTTCTTGAGACTGTTACTGTCCTGGCCCTGGGAACACCATGTTCTATAAGTTCTCTCCCAAACACAAGGGTGCTCTGACCTTACGGCTGCTGGAATTTCTCTCCAAGCCGAGTCCTTGGTCTTAGGGTTCAAAGAATGTAACCACAGACCACACAGATGGGTGGCAGGATAGAGTTATTGACAGTGAGAAAGACTGATAAGCATGATAAGCAAAAGAGAAAGAACAGACGTAGGGAGGAAACCTTCAGCAGCAGAGGAAGGGGATCCAAGTGGGAAGCCCCCAAGTCTTCCGTCTAAGGGGATTAAGTGCAGAGAATCTTGGGGGCCTGTGTCACAAGTGACCAGAGGTCTGTAGGCAGCAAATAATCCTAAAATAATACTAAAATTATCCCAGAAATTCAGTACTTGCAGTTTTTGTCTTAGGCAAGGAATTAGTGTGTGCTCCCTGTTCTAGGAAGAACCACCCAGAACCATATCAGGCTGTTCTGTCTCTGACCCTGCTAAAGCCCAGAGGATGTGCCCTGGAAAGGGAAGCCTGTTTGTGTCTAGAGATGGGGGTCTGATTCCTGAGCTCACCCAGGGGGAGAGATTGGGAAGTCCCTGTCCAGCCCTGAATAGGGATACCCTGTATTATTACCACTCCTGAAAACCAGTGCAGACAGTGCATTCTAATGATGAGGTACCACCCTGCCTCTTCTGAGAAAAAGACTTGGTCATTCCCATTGTGACCTGGAATTCCTAGTCTGCATAACACCTCCTGTTCCTGCTCCCAAACTAGAGGGAAATGTCCTCACTGAGCTTCTCAGTGAAACTGGTTCTCCTCTCTATAAGAGCCTCCTCGTCACCTTTGGAAATCAGAAATTCCTGGTGAAACATAGTCAGTTGGGTTTTCTGGCCTCGAGTAGGGTTTCCATGCTAGCATGACTATTGCTCTGAAGTTTTGTGACCCCTTCCTCAACCGCCTTCCATAGCAATTCTGGAATTTCTACTTACATGGTCACTGTTGCTGTCAAGAACCATTGAGTATCATATGGTGCCCTGGCCAGGGAGTTAAATCCTATATCATGGAAAGTCACCTTAACCCACTTCCCATCTGGCAGTCCTTGATCCAACCCCACAGGGAGTCAGTTCTCTCTGCATTTGCCCAAGTGCATAGCAGTGGCTTCCCAGGGTAGAGGCCCATTCCCACCTCAGCAGACTTGGGACTCCTCAGCAGGCTAACACTGTAATGGACCCACATTATCATCTGGTGGCCATCTTAGGAGGAAGGGTGGGTCCAGTGTGGCTGTGTGGTGTCTTGCAAGCCAGAAACCTGTGCATCATCTAGAGGAAGCCAGGAGCCCTGATTTTAATAGGGAGGAGGCCTCGGTGCCCATAGCTCAGCGGTTAGAGTGCTGGGCACATGCAACAGGGCTGGTGGGTTCCTGCTAAACAAGAACAAAAAAAATCCAGGTGTTGTGGTGGTCACTTGTAGTCACAGCTACTAGGGAGGTTGAGGTAAGATAATCACTTGAGCCCAAGAGTTTAAGGTTGTGTGAGCTGTGACACCATGGTACTCTACCCAGGTTGACAAAGTGAGACTCTGTCTCAAAATAAAATAGGGAGGAGCTGGCCATTCATTTCTGCAGACATAGAAGGTTGGGGGCAATATTTTAGTGCATTGACCAAATGTCCCCAGAACAGATCTCCAGTGTCTACTTTCTTCCCAGTGGGTCCTGGGAAGCAGACTTGGCAGGGTGGGGAATTTGACCCTCTCTAAGCTCTAGGCCTTTCATAATGAAGCCTAGAAGGGCAGCTTCAGCCTTCCTTGCCCCTTAACCACCTGAGGCTGCAGCCCCTTTGTAGACTGCCAAGGAGCTCCTGCCTCTCACCATTCACTTTAGGTTGTCCCCAAGGTGTCAGCAGAGCACAGTGCCAGCAGCTTATGTCTTGGCCACACTATCCAGTTCATCCCCTTCCACCACCATCCAATGCCAGCCATCGCCAAGTATTGTAACAAGCATCCCACAGCCAGTTTCCTGGGCTGCCACACATAGTCCCATAGCAGGCACTCAGTGCCTCATGGAGCTGGAGGGAAAAGTCTGAGGCCAGGGTGTCTGCATGGCTGCCTTCCCCCAAGGCCTTTCTCCTTGGCATATCAGTGTTTAAATTTCCTCTTCTCTGAGGACATCAATCATCTTAACTTGGTAACCTCTTTAAAGATCCTATCTCCAAATATAGTCATGTGCTGAGGTTCTGGGATTGAGACATCAACATATGCATCTTTCAGGGATACAACACAGCCCATGACATCCAGCTAGAGCTTGCTAGGGACAGCTGTCCTCTACCCAGTGACAGGGCCCTCATGACCAGACAGGACAGTGACCAACTCTGACAGCCCAGCCACACTGCCAATTCTGTCCCTCTCTGAGGTATGAGGGGCGTTTATGGGCCATGAGGGAAGGAGGCCTGCAGCATTGCCTTCTGGAATTTGCCCTCTCTTCATCAACCACAACCTGATATCACTCAGATGGCTTACCAGATACAACTGAGGCTTCAACCATAAAATGCATAAACATAACCATTTTATTTTTAGACATGAATCATCCACTTCACAGAATATGTTCCATTACATCAATCTGGATTTATCTTTACCCATGAATGTAGGCATTGCTATTTCTAGAATGTAGTATCCATATTTTCTGATACAAAATTTCACATATGTAGTCATTTTTTTGCTGATGAGCCTTCTAAACTTACACAAAACCATTTCTTAGTAAGAATTAAAGCTAGAGATACAATAAGCTTCAGAGTTAGAGACATTTTTAATTTTTAAACGAGATGCATTTTTAATAACACGGTGATAATTATAACACCCCAATCACCTGACATGTTGAAAACATTAAATTATACATTATTCATTTGAAATAAAATTTTACAGTCTGAGACTGTAAAAAGGAACACCCCTGCCCCAAAAGAATAATTTCAGCAGTGGTGTTTATTTTATTGTATCAATACTTATCTTTTTTCTTAAATACTTTTCATTATGTCCAATTGAGAATGCAATTTTTAATTATGATGTTATTTCACCCCCTGCTCCTTTTTTTCTTATGTAAATAAATACTGCTGAACTTTCAGGTGGAGTACACAATTAACTTTTACCAGATGATCTAACCTTAAAATGGATTTTTTTTTTTCTTAAAATGGATTTTGAACCTCGGCCCAGGGAGGGCACTATATCTTGGTTAGTTTTATCACAAGAAAGAAAGTTAAAATACAAAATACCACCTTGGAAAAATCTTCCCAAGCTATTGCTAGAAATTATAGAAAACTTATTTGCCTTTTCAAATATATTATAAAATTATAAAATAGTTTTATGTTATCAAGATAAGCAGTTGAGGATAATTTATGAATAGTTATCTATAGGAGGACACAACTTATTTTATATGTATTCAAACACATACACTCCCTCATACAAACACCCAAGGAGTTGTGAAATTGTAGGTGATTATATAGTAAATGTTTGCAAAACAAAAGTTTTTTCTTATCTAAGGAAAATCCTGGTGAAAGATTTGCCAAAGGTAGTATTGCCTCAAAACATGGCCCAGTCTTCTATTTATGCATCTATCAAAATTGAACCCAAATGTACAAGTTAGTATTCTTTCATGAATTCATACTTATTTCAAATTATTGGTAAATGTCTATAAATATATTTTAGGTTTTAGCATTTCGTGACTAAGCCCTATTCCCCTGCTGTCTCATTCTCTACCAGGACTCAGACCACCCTGCCCTTGCCCCCACTTCACATGGGTGAAAAACTCCTGAGTTTACCTCTATTTTACCCTACCCTCCTCACCTAAGTTCAACAACCTGGGGTCTGGAAACAGGGTGATGTGATATATAACATATAGCATGTCTGTGTGTATATATATATATATACACATACAGGGTGATATATAACATATATCATGTGTATATATATATATATACACATACAGGGTGATATATAACATATATCATGTGTATATATATGTTCACATACATACAGGGTGATACATAACATATATTATGTGTGTATATGTACACATACATAAAGGATGATATATAACATATATTGTATATATATACTGGGTGATATATAACACTGGAGAGCAAATGTCAGAATTCAAGAGCCGAGACAGAAAATGAAACCTACGTTATGGCCCTGTTTTCATCCAGGCTGGAGTGGGGTGAGACAGACACCGTTCTCATGGAATGTGTCAATTTCTAATGGAGCAGCTGTCCCATCAAGGTCATCACTGCCCACTCTGACCATGCAATATGTTATTCCAAACCCCTGTGGTGAAGCAAAAACACTGCAAGTAGGATATTTGCAGTTTGATTGGTGAAGATAATTTCATAAACAGATAATCAGAAGGAAGAATCTCAGAAAAAAACACATAAGTGGCTGGAGGTCATATCCAGCATGCTGAGGAATTGCACAGTGAAAGAGTAGCATAGAGCTGACCAAGTAACTTTCCTAAAAGGGGAATTCTGAGGTTAAGCCTTCTTTGGGGCTCTTTATTTAATTAAGAACCCAGTTATCTTTCTTATCTGGCCTCTTCTCTCTTGATTAAGCTACAAAACTTTCTAGCTGAAATAACTTCTTAAACATCTCATTGCAAGCAGTGTGCCAATTGTGAAATCTGGAGCGGGCATTTAAGCTGTAATTAAAACACATTGTTCTTTGAATGTACATTTAGTATGCACAGTAAGATTGATTAAATACCTCCAGCAAATTGATCTTTTAGTTTTTGGTTTCCAAGATGACATGCCTTGATTCAGTACCTGGCTTGGATTTTTTCACTGTCTTTATTCCTCACATAAGAGAAGAATGTCTGCATATAGAAAATGAGCAATAAATCATAGCATCACAAATTGCAATATATTCGGCATAATATGCAATTTAATTTTATATTGTTAATCTTTCCAGGAAGACTATTTATACTCCATAGAACTAGAAAGAAGTGTAACCTGGATTTCAAAAGAATTAAAAATTGGGAGTTCAAAGAATTAAAAGTTGGGAGTCAGAAGTTACAGTTTTAACTTTACTTTGAGAAAATTACATAAACAAAGACAAATTTCCTTGTATTTATTTCCCACAACATATAATTTTCACTTATTTTTGTCAATGGGAGTTAATGGCATTTAGGAGCCAATTCATTTAAATCTGGATTTTATCTCAATGTGCTTGTATAAGGAAAACAGCATTTATCTCCCTTATGCCTTTATTTCTTCTTATGAAAATAAAGCTATCAAAATTTAAATATTCTTCAAAATGTGGCATGTAGGAAGCCTTAAATTATTATATTGATTTGAAAAACATGACCCATTATAACACTTTTTACTAATTTGACCCAATTAGTGTTCTCCTTTTACTTTTAAGTTAATGTCTACTTATATATTAGACATCTGTGAAAGCTCAGGAACTACCTTCAAACTTTTTTAGCAAAATCCCATGGAGACATGTACACATTGGCCGCAGTTGGGTCATCAGAGTATATAACCACAGTAGAGGACTTGGAGGGCTTTGGTCCATCAACTTCACTAAAACCACTTCCCTCAATTATTAAAATACAGTTCATCCTTGTAGCAGGTTTTCTTGTTTAAAAGGCCTTTTGTGAAGGACTCAACTTCTCTTTGAAGTTGCCACTGAAGCATCTTTGACCTGAGACTTTATATAAAGTCGCTAATGGAATTAGCATACCCCTTTTGCTGTGCTTTGTGCTATCAGCACGTACAATGAGCGCAGACCCACAAGCACACATTACTTTGTAAAATAACATCTGTAAGGCCTTTAAAAATGATGTAACAGAATGTACTCCCTCATGTCTAATGGGAATACACTGAAAGAGTTTGTTTTAACTTTTAATTAATTAAGTTTTCTTTACAAGGGATGATGTGTTTATGGGTTTTCAATGAATATTTATGAAAGCTCATTGTCCAAAATTCATAAGCCTTCATTCAAACTCATAAAAAATTTGATAAATATTTCATCAAACACAGATCATAAAATGAAACACTGTAATTCTTTCAAAAGCCACAGTAAAGAATGTTCTTGGGTTAAAATAGTGCATATGTTGGTAAGCTGCTCAAGATGCTTGTTTTTCCCCTTCAGAACATATATTGCAAAGGCTACTAGGCATGCTCAGAGCTTTAGGTTTAACACACCTTTCTAGGAAGCAATGCCAAAGGCTTAACGTGCTTAACCCGCATATGTATCATGATCTCTTAAAAAAAATGAGGGAAAAAACCCATAAAGTTTGAATATCAAGATTATCAATAATATTACCAAATTCTAAAACAATATTAGTGAACTGACTTTTCTGATTTAGAATCAAGACTCTGTGCATGATCAAATGACGGACGAGGGTGAGGCAGACTTTCTGAGGTGTGGCTCAGGCACTAGTTATTTATAGCAGTGGTTACTGGGTGTCAGGTCCTCTGCTGCTATTTTTATTTCCAAGAATCCTGTAGACTTCAATAAAGAATACCCAAGGATATCTGAATGTCACAACCCTACGTAATATAGAATGGGAATGTAGGGATTGAATCATAAGTGCCCTTCCAAACATATATCTGGTGGTTTGGATTCATGGATATTTCCCTGCAAACAAAATAGAAGCCAATATTCTCTGTAAATTCTCAGGGCTCCCAGGATAATCGGCCTGCTCACTGAGCAGAGAGTAGCAACTCATCAACCTATTTATTTATCCAGAAACTTTGCTGAATGTACCTTCACACAAGGGTTTATTAATGATGCTGGTATGAAGGTTAATAAGTCAAACTTTTTGATTTCATAGACTAAAGAAAATAAATAGGTTAACAATGTAACTTTCAATAGAAAAACTTGCTAAGATACGTCACTTCCAAGGTGAGCCCCTTTGGGCAGACATGAATGAAGGAAAAATCTCATACATGACATTAATGTGAAGAAAATTCAGGACAGGAACAGCGAGTATGAATGCTCTGAACTAGGGCAATGCTTAGAAACAAGGGAACAGCATTGTGTGGACTCAGTTGAGCC
>CAUYQV010197530.1:0-37535 GCA_963574575.1 Galagoides demidoff | reverse complement strand
TTTGTTATAACATAAACTTTTTATTGATTGATATTTCTCTTATAAAAGATTCACATGGAAACAGATATAAAATGGGAGAAATAATAAACTTTTTAGTGACAACTGGATCTTTTCATATATGGTGGCCAAATGCAAATCAACCAGTGGAAATTATTTTAACCTATTCCTATCCCACTTCTCTTCTCAGGCTGATTCTCCTTGCCAGGGACTACCTAGGCACTTTTAGCATCTTGTTTCTTTACATTCTGCTCTTAATGATGTCTTCTGGCAGCCTTAATTATCAGACAATGAAATGAGTCCTGTTGTTAGAGAATTAATGGCTAAAATAATAAAGAAAACATGGCTTTGCTACAGATAGCCCAAGAGAGGTCAAGTTGGCCAATAAAATAACCCCAGGGCACAAAGTGGGTATGGAGGAAGGGGTTCGCAGAGAATCACAATGAGTTCTCCATCCCAGGAATGTTATCAGTAATTTATCTGTTTCTCCAGTCTTTTAATTGGTCGAGGTAGGGCAGAAGTCTTCAAACTTGGGGAGACACCACCCCTGAGGAAACACAAAGATTTTCCAAAGAGTACACAGTCAGGGCTTAATTTACAGATTTTCCAGTTCCATCTGTACTGTTTCCTAAAATTGAACTGCCTAAGAACTCACACTTCTTAAGTTATTTTCTTGATAAAGAAGTTGCACTTTATCAAGTAAAGGAAACTTGTCAGGACTGACACGTTGTCCATAGAGCATTACCCTGTGGTTTACAGAAAACTTCAGAGTGTTAAACAAGGGCCATTTGCAATGTTAGTGTTAAGTATTGAGAAAATGAATGTCTGTCCTCACTCAGTAATCAACAAATCTTTCTGGAAGTCAGGTTTTCCAGTTCTTTGCTTTCCACAAAATTGAAGGTAGACCTAATTGACTTGTCAGTTGCTGAATCATTAAAAATAATTTGTGATGATAAATCACTATGTGATTTTGATATACAACTTGGAAGAAGTACAAAAAGATGGAGTGACAATGCTATTACAAAACTTGCACTCGTGTCTACTGATTTATGAAGAAAAGTTTCTCAGTTCTAAGCATTTGTAAAAATGAAAAATAGTTACATAGATGAGGCTGAATCTCATTTATTCTAGTGGTTGGTTCTATTTATCTATAAATACATGGAGTAATTGTAGGAGGAGTGGCCATTCATTTCATTAAGAGATACATTTTAAATTATAATCTCAACTCCAATAATTATATAGCAAAATTTAGGATACATTTATTGTTTTGATCAATTTCTATTCATAAATGTAATGACAACTCAATCCAAATGAAAATCTTTAAACAGGGTGACAGAATGTTTTTTGTAAAGATTTACATTTATAAACATATTTTTTTCACAGAGAGGTAAGAGAGACTGATCAATAAAACATTTGAAAGCATAAAATTATACCTCATTAGGCTAAAATTCTATAAGGAAAATAAAATGGAAGTACCATTTGTAGGAGGAAAGGGAATGTTACGGGATTAGTGTGTTTTGTGTATATCCAAATCCACGGGTATTTAAACAGATGATAGCATTAAATCACTGTATCATCAAATTGTCATTTTTTGAAAAAGCTGAGGAGCACCTAACAAGCTGGGAAGAGGAGTCGATAAAGTTTCAGAGGTGGTGGTGCCACAACTGAGTCTCAGAAGACAAACAGGAATTAGCAAGATAAAGAAAAGATGGGCAGGATTTTTAGACGAATGAAGCATCTCTGTTTCCCAAGTAGCCTTCACCAGGCTTGGCCCATTCTTGACCTGTCTTGGAAAAATCTGAACTTCTAAATTAGACTACTAAGAGAGGTGCCAGGTAGAGTCCGGCAGGGAGTGAGGGGCAAATGAAACAAACTATCTTGGGTTAGGGGTATCCAGATGGGTCCCAGTTGACCTGCAGAACAAACGAGCACCTCTGGGGAAGGTGAGCTGGCTAAGTTGTTTTTATGTTCCTAAAATTTTGTGACAGCAAGACATGGGTAATTACTGCATTGTCAGTTAGCATAGATCTTTCACGAGGTCAACTCTCATATCCGGCTGGCTGGAACAACAGAAAGGACCTTAATTTGTCACAGTGTGCAAGTATCAGTGTAAATTGGTTTTGTACTCCCAGGCTGCCTGAAATTGGGAGTAGGTGGGTAGAATTGGGGATAACAGGCATGATTCTCCTTGAATTCCTCACCTACTTCTGTCACCCAGTCTCCACTTAAGAACCTGCCAGGAGGCATATGGTTAGAAGGAGAATAGAATTAAAGGAGGGGAACAGAAATTGAGAGCCTACTGTGTGTTCTAAGCTTCAGCTCAGTATCATCTCCTTTAAGCTCCCAGGCTAGACGCTGGACTTCTCCTTTGTGCACTAAGGTGCCCTGTGCAGGATTCAGCTTGATTTACTTATATTCTAGTGGGCTGTTTTTCTTCTTGTATGTACCTCTTCCTCAAAATCAGAGCTTTTCTAAAGCAGATGTTATATATTTCATTATAATATTCTGGATCCATAACATAAGACTTGGCACACAGTAGGCCAATTGCATCTCTTCAGCGGTGTGTAAGCTTAAATGCTTCGTGAAATAACTACAGCAAAACTGGCATAGTGTGCAGTGTGCGCTGGGATTGCTCCAAGTGATTATTAACCTGCATAATTCTTCACTATTATGGGCTCCCATAACATGGACACTATTATGGGCACCAAGTCACACAATAAATAACTTGGCCATGTTTTCACAGCTATTTTAGCAGAGGTAGAACTTGAACCCAGGCAACCTGGTTCCCAAATCTGTGCTTTGAACTGTTGCTTTACCATTCTGTTTCTGTCACAATACTATTAAGTGCATATTTATAATCTCATTTTTCATAGGAAAAAAGTCTCTCCGAGAGTACAAGGTTGTTGTCCAAGATACACAGCTAATAACTGGTTGGTCTGGGATTTAGATTCAAACATGTGCAGTTCCAGAGTTCATGTTTATTACTTTCTAGAGCCATAGCAATTTGTAAACTTTGAACAGGACCAGTTTTCTTAAATATTTCAACCAAGGAAGGTGAAAGAATGTAGTGTGAGTAACCTGAGTGGGTAGCTGGTGAAACAGGTGGACTGTGCTGAACTTCCTCTATTATTAGCCTCTTATGTAAAAGTCTCTATGTGTGTGAGGGTGTGTTTGAATTCTCTGAATACCAAATGAACATGTACACAGTGTGAAATTTTGAAAATAGAGAAAAGGATAAGTCAGAAAAATCCATAACTATTCATCCTACCATTCTAACATTGTGATTATCATTGCTAACTTTTATTCATCTTATTTATATGTGTGTATACATGAATAGGCATATTTATAAATAAATTTAGAATCACTGGTTTATATTTGACTTTTTGCCATGTAACATTATAATTTTCTAATTTCATTAAGTATCCTTCAACTGTGTGATTTTTAATAACTGCACAGTCAGTAGATAAACCACAATTTAATCCTAAATCCCCCATTGTTGGATATTTATCACTGTTTACATCTCAGATAATTTCTTCAGGAAAAGTGTTTGAAAGTAGAATGACTGGTGCGCAGACTTCATGCTTGTGGCTAAAATGTCCTCATGAAAAGTTGTATAAATTTATTCCACAAATCTATATGTAGACTCCATCTCTGCAATTTTTATTAACTGATTCTTTCAAAATTTTAGATACCTGAATTTTTGTTTTCAGTTGTAAAATTGTAACCCTTTGGTAATTAAAGAGGTTAAACTTTTTCTATATAGCTCTTCGCCATTTGTATTTTTTCTTTTTGAAACTACATTCACATCATTTTCCCTTTTTCCATCAGGGTATTTTTATTATTTAATCAACTTGCACAACTTCTTTATTAAAAATAAGACTTGATTTGTTATAGGTATTTTTCCATTTGTTCATTTGTTGTAATTTTTCATTCCAATTGCTTATTTGTCTTTAAATTACAATTTGACTAACAGATGGACGTTTAATATTCAAACTACAAGTTATTTTGTGGTTTCCTCCTTTGTTTCTAAAATCTAAATTCTTCAAAATCAGAATCATTATTTAGTTTTCTTAAAGTTTCCATTTTTATATTTAAAAGCTTACTTCATTTTCTATTCATTTTAGTACATAGTATGATATAGGTGCTAATTAATCTTTTATCCTTCAATTTAATAATTATTCAAAAATGAGATATTGAACAATCATTTTCCCTATAGTCCTTAGTACAATTGCCCCTAGGTATTTACCGAACAAACATCTGTTCTGTCTTCATTATACACAGGGCACTGTAGTATGTGCTGTATAGTCTTCAAACTCGTAATTCTTAGCTTCTGCCCTTCAGGAACTTATAACCAAGTAAGGGAAAGTCAAGCTTCTGAATTAACTAACATACAAGATGGAAGGAAAAAAGAAGGCAGTCATCTCAGCAGTAGCCTGGAGTTCCTATTAGGAGATTAATGAAATCTCATGTCTTGTTTTAGTCTCCTGTGTGTTAGAGTGAGGGATCAGATCCCCCTTCTAGGAAGGTTGACAGCCAGCTTCAGGGAGGGTGGCCATCAGAGCCTCCAGCTGCCAGATCCTTCAGGGAATGCTTGGATTGCAGAACTACACCTGGCTCAAGCACATGCCCATCCCAGGGCATCGAGGGACTTGGTGAGGCTGAAATATCAAAACCTTACCATATGGGCCTACTGCAGGGTGACTCTCAGAGGCCATGTTTGCTCCAAAGGTCCCCATTCTGGTGGCCAAGACTTCACTAACCCCACATCTCTCTCTGTTGAATCCTGCTTCCTTCCCTTCAGTCTCACAGGTGCTAATTCTGAAAAAACACCTGCACCCCCAAACCCACTCCAACATCTTCTTCTAGAGAACCTCTTGATCATCCTCCCTTTCTTCCCCACATATTGCTCTGAACCAAGCTGGCAAATCAGCCCTTCTAAGATGTCTATAGAAGCTAAATTTTAGAGACCCAGGAGAAATCTTACAAATGACTTTGGTGTACTAGGAAATGAATTGGAGCATGATGGGTGCATCAATTAGCAAGTAATTTGAATTTAAAATGTGTGAAGATACAAATAGCGAGGCAGAAGTTCAAGTTGATAATAACTGATGTGCTCACAGAAGGTGTGCAGGGAACCGCCTGGCAGTCAGAGAGAGCATGTGTTGGTGCTAACTTCTGAGGATATGATGAAGAAGCATAGCAGCATCTTTCAAGTTCAAAGAGAAATTTTTTTAGCTTTCTTGGACGATACAAATATTATTTCTAATGAGTTGCTGTGAAATAATACCTAACATTTACAGAGTACACTGCATGCTAAGCACTGCACTGAGCATGTTCTAAGAATGTGTTCTCACTTAATCTTCATATTTAATGTTATTTATATAATCCCCATTTTCCATAGAAAGTTTAAGTGCTTTACCCAAAAGCAAACACACTAAAAGTGGTAGAGCCAGAATACATATCTACATGCTTCAGCAACTAACTAGCCGTGTGACCTTGGAAAGTTACTCTCACTTTAGTTTCTTCTTTTCAAAAATAGTCATAACACTGGTTATCTCATAGAGTTATTTAGATGATTACATTAAATAAGGTGATGTAAAACCCCTAACATTTTATCTATCACAAAGTAAACTCTCTACCAGTGTCAGTTGTCAGTATCAGTTTTGTTATTTTTTAGTGCTCTTACGTGAATTCTCATGTTGTCTGAAGTATGCTTCATATCTGGTAAGAGATTACACGTGGAAAGTACATAGAAACTTCCAGTCACCCTGGCAAACAGGTCTGACATAGAAAGAATCCTGTCTTTCAAGCATAAACACTAGACAAAATATAGCAAAAGTATAAAGTAAACACAAAGCTAAATTTGAAAGTAAGACAAGGCAATCCAATGTGCCAGAAATGAAGAAGAGGAACAAAGCCAGATGGTTGGGTAGAAGCTGTTGATAACCAGCTCATAAAGCTGTGAGATCTAACTATCAGCTCTTAGGCCTGGAGGGTAATGCTTTAAGCCCTCCTTTCACAAGTAGAACAAGAGGAGAGGCCTTGGGCCTTGCCACCAAGCTCCTACATAGATATGGGAGTTAACCCTGATTAGAGAATGAAAGAAGGAACCTGAGAAGGCATCAAGAAAACTAGTGATATATCTAAAGTCATAAATAGAAGTTGAGTCATCTGGGAGTAGTTTGCACTGTCCTGATTTACACTATTTGAATATGCAAAAGTCCTTGTCAAGATATCAACATGTAAAACAAGTAGTCTAGAACTTATGGCTCCCTTAGGGTCTTGGCACAAGCAAACATAAAACACATCCATTACAAACCCTCCAAACATAGAGCGCACCCAGACTCACAGGGAACAAAATCCCTGCTGAAGATAAGCTCACAATAAAAACTATAAAACACCTGGAAATAGGCCACCATGAGAGAGAGTGAGCTAGCTGGCAAATGTAACAGTCAAATTTTTACCCAAAGAACTGGAAATAATAACACAGTCTAAAAGAAACTTTTTCAAAAAGTATTTTAAAAATATGCAATAAACCCAAAGGTGAGAAGTATTAATTAAAGAATGGAAAACAAAAATTAAAGAATGGAAATAGAAGCTCTAAAGGTTGGGGGAGCCATGGGATGGAAGACTGTAATAAAACAGAGTGGTCGGGGAGGCCTCCTGCTGAAGGAGAAAAATAAGCAGAAACATAATTCTGAAGTTTCAAGAAATTAAATACCTTGATCATAAAATAGTAAGAAGTATAACTGGGATTTCCACAGAGGCCTATTTGTCTTCAAGGCCCAAGCTCTTTTCATAGTCTTCATGTGGAATAGCCGAATTCAGCGATGGGTGTATGGTGTGTGATTAGTTATAGTGATTTCATTTTTTTTTAACCCTAAACTAGATATATCAATTATTGATTCTTAGTTTTAGCCTCACCCCCAAAGTATAGTGCAGGCAGATTCAAATGTAGATACTGTTTTTGAGTGGTGATGCCAGAAAGCAGGAATAAAGAAATGGAAAAGATGAGACAGGGAAGAAAGAAAATATAGTAAGAGGCCATTACTACTGTGGGCAGCTGTGTCCCAGTCTCTCTGGAGAATTCCTGAGGAGCTGTGTAGAATGTATCTCAGAATCTCAGCATCTCAGAATTCACCCTCCAAGGAAAGGGAGGCTGAGACATTCACCTATTAATCCCTGACTTTCTTTAACTGTTAAAGAGAGTTAATGGTTACAGTTTACTCACACTTGCAAGCTGCCTTCTACAGGGATTCCCATAGCATCAGAGGAAATTCAGAGGGTGAAAAATAATTAGAGATACAACAAGGACTTGGGGCTGTCTACCACTGATGTAGCAGAAGTGAGAAGGAAGTTGGGGCAGGGGTGGGGATCCTATAAACTGATGTGCCAAAAAATCTGCTGAAGCTACAATGTGAAAAACTAGTTTAATTTTTCTATATTCTATTAAGTACAAATGTAGTCACCAATAAAAATGAATCAACTTGAAACCTATATTGATTTAACAAAAAGAAAAATGGTAAGATAATCAGAAGCATTCAAAGGTGGAACAAGTGGCTGAGGAAGTAATAATTACCCCATCATGGAAGTGCCAGGCAGGAGGCTCATGAGTCAGGAGCTCAATCATTGGTTAGGAAGACAGACCATCTCACTTTTAAGAACATTCTAACCCTGAGACTCTATGACTTTGTTTATTAAATACAAGTAGAACTCCATAGTCGACCACCTCCTTACATTGGCCACCTTCTTAAGTTGATCTAATTTTCATAGACAGACATGCACCACAGGTATGCATCAGTACCATGGGCCTAGTTTCTTATGTTGACCAGTTTGTTACAGTATCTTGAGTGGTCAACTTACAGAATGTCTACTGCACATGTTACTTTCCCTGAAATGTCAGCGCCAACATTTAAGATTCTTTAACATTTAAAGCTTTTTAAATTTTAAAAAATTATTGAATATTTGCTGAGCAAAACTTATCAGAGAAGTTCAGATTGCTTTCCTACATTGTCAGAATTCGAGGAGCTCTTACCATGCTTCAGTTAATGGGCAGGAATAAATCATCCTTGACAACTTGAAATAGAATATAAATTCTGTTGTTTCCCGGACAGGTGTATGAGGTAGAGGAACAATGAAGAAAATGAAACTCAGCCCCCTTGTCCTTTGACCAGAATGTCTGGTCGGTATGGTGGGGACAACAGGAGATGTCCTTGCTTAACTGCATTAGATTGCCTTCCATTACAGCTTTACCCTCTCTTTCTCAGACCCATACAATAGACTTAAAAACATGGACTTTGAAGTCAGATGGCACTGGCTTTGATTTAAAAAGAAAATGAACTTATTGGGAAGACATCAGTAAGCCTCAGTGAACTTGGGAAACCTGGAGAACCAAGCTCAAGGCAGACAACAACTTCCCAAATCCAGCTGCAGAAGTGGTATCATAAAGAAATCACAATTACTAAGCATTAGACACCCTGGTCTGCACCACTGCCAGTTCTGTACTGGGAATTCTGTTTTGCAACAATACTATTGCTGCCACCTCCAGAGAAAGGGGAGCTCCACTATAACTTAATTAAAAACCCAGCCCAGGTCATCTGAATGGCAGAACCCAGGTCTCAAGAACTCATGCCTGCTGTGACCTTCATAGGAAGCTTGGAAAGCTCCTTTCAAGATGCATATGTCCCTAGACACAGAGGGGGAGTTTAGACATGGGATGACAAAACAGAATGCCCACTATTTGCTACAAGGCCTACCTCATAAGGCAGTTAAGAAGATTAGATATGATGTTGTAAGCACTAAAAATTAATACTGCTTATTACAGTGGAGGTTCCAGACTTTATCTTAAAAGAACATAGGGATTAGAAGAAAAGCCAAAATGCTTAATTCTGAGGGCTGTATTTGTCATTTAAATTTTCATCAGTGTTAGTGAAATGACTTCTCTTTCTTCTCTTTGTGGGTACTCATACTGATGACATTGCTGTCACCAAGGATGGCTGAGGCTAAGCTGTGCACAGCTTTGTTATGGTTTTCTCTCCCAGCCAGGATTTTTAGACCACGATAAGCAGAGTGTCTCCTTGACAACTATAATTGAGCCCCTCTCCAACTGGCTACAAGGTTCTTGCTTATCTAAGGTCAGCAGCACGGGGCCAAACACTTAGCAGCCTCCAATCCAGGAGGTGCCCATGTCTCCTAAAATCTGTCAGGGCACTCACTTCACTGAGGAAAGATGGGTTTTGCCATTTTCTTCTGGGGAAAATTTTGGCAGTACCTGAAATCAAGCAGGAAGTGCCATTTTCTTCATCTACATTCCTATTCACCATTCCTTACTAGGTAGACTAAGAATCTCTGGTTTTCAGTTGCCATCTCTTCATTATATGCAATATTCTCCAATAGAATATTTAAAATCTAGTTGCCTAATTTCAAAACAAAAAGTGTGATCCTTTGGAATAAAGTTAATCTTTTCAAAATAACCAGGAACAATAAATTCTGCTGTGTATGTGTATTTATATTTTTTTAACTTGATGAGATAAACTGAATTTATTCAGATGTCTCTGAAGTGCATTGCATATATGAAGATATGGATTAAATTATTAAATTCCTCAATATAATTCTAAAGAATCTGTAAAATATATCTTTCTGATGAACTTTAAATCTGTTTGAATGGACTGAGACAATAATAGTTTACACAAGTCTTTTGTGTTGGATGTCTCCTTTCACTAAGATATTATATTTTTATAATGAATTTTAGAAACTGTCACCTTCAGAATCAACTACATTACTTCCTTTACATACATGCTACAACATTTGACCTCCTTGGTTTGAAAATGCTTAAGAGCATACTTAATGAAAGAAATAAATAATGATAGAAATAAAAGTAGTGGTATTTTAAGATTATATGTAACCATTTCAGAGCAGTTCATAGTCAGTTATTTCTATTATTTCATATCCTCATTCATTCATTCTTTCACTCAATCATTTAACAGACAGACAGCTTCTGAGCACCCACTCTGTGCCAAAATCAGCAATGGATACTTTGCAGTGGTCATCCACAGAAACAATCTCTGTTTCAAGGAATTCTTAGAGCACAGCATTGGTGGTGAAGTCCTTGTGTGTGCTCTACACAATGAGGAAAATGAGTCTCAAAAAGGCTAAGCCACTTCCCCAAGGGAACAAATCATTAGTGTCTGTCTGAAAGGGCTAAAAGTTTAACTAAGCTTCCTGGCTTAAATGATAAATTCAAAGTTTTTTAAATGGCACATTTAATAAGGGTCTCACTTGACATAGAAATTCTAAATGCTGATTTTTAAGCCAATCATTACCCACCTGGGAAATATTAGGACAGAATATGTAATGAACTGCCCTTATGTGGCCTCACCCCAAAAGTGACTTCTTTGACTTCATGAAACTTGAATTTGAACTCCTGTATATCTTAGCGGCACCTTAAAAACACATTAAATTTCAGTCATTTTTCTGTCCCTTAGTTAGAAGACTGTACATTGTTTTACCGTTATGAGTCTAAATAGTCTTTGCATATATATTATTCATTGGTTGTTTGTTCATTCCTGGTTTCTTCATATTATTAGTAAATATTCAGATACTAGGATAAAGTTTGAAGCATTAATTCTGGTAAACAGAAGAGGGGGGCCAGATTTATGACATCATCATCCTTATAGAAAGCAGGACAGAAATGGTGACAGCTGTGTTTGTTCATGAACACTGCCTGCTTCCAGCCATAGTGGGATCATTTATATACGGCACTGAAAGAGTGTTTGTGTCTTTGCTGCTGACTCACAAACTTTTGAGTTCTTGGTACGAGTGGGACCAAAATTAGATCCAATTTTATTTTATTCATATCTGCGTTTATCAACAGGAAGGCATAAATTAATTCGGGGGATGGTGGGTTGTTTCCACTCCACTCCCACCTCAGATGAACCAGTCAGGTTTAATCAGACTTTGAGGAAAGCCCTGGACAAACAAGCTTTTATGATGAACGAAGCTGATGACCCTTTCTGCTTTCCAGCTTCACTTGGCCTCCTGTCCATCTTCACAGACCTTACTTAAGCTGTGCCTCTATTTCTATTTCCACACCTCTTCCCATGGGTCTGTTGACTGGTTTAGCTTCTCTGGTTTCCTCCTTGTGCTCCTCCCTGGGCACTGGCTTTGTTTGACCCTCAAGTTGTATAATGTACCAGCCCTTCCCCCTGGGCTGGGTTGCTCCTGAGAGGAAAGATACAAGGGGAAGGAAAGAATGAATCTCTACCCTGCTATTCACAGTATTTGGCTACCCTAGGAATTTTCCCAGCTTGCTCTTTGGTATGCATATTCTCCAAAGGAGACAAATTTTCCAAGGAAACAAGTGGTGGTAGTAGTTATAATCTCCACCCTACAGATAAGTAAACTGAGGTTCAAGCAGTGATTTTAAGACTTGCCCATTGTCACACAACTTTTAAGTGCCAGATCAGGATTTGAACCTTAGTCAAATCTGTACTCCATCTCCAGAACTGACTGATCCTCACAAGACCTGAGGTGGACAGATACTCCTGGGAAGGAAACGCAGTAGGAGGCGGGGCTGTGGTACCCATGGGGTGCGTCAGGCAATAAACTGGCCTTGGGGACGTGCAGCATGAGTCAGTGCAGTGACCCTAAGGATGGAATAGTAGGAGTAAGTGATATGAGGAGCTCCAGTGCACAAAGAGAGCTCTGTCACTGGGTCCCAGGGAGTAGGCTTGATGTTGGAGGTTAGTCAGACTCTACTCCTGGAGGACCAGGGCAAGATGAAGTCAGAATTCCTGTGCAAAGAGCTGCTTGTGAAGATGAAGAACATGATCATCAGCGACATAGCTTGGTGCTGTCGGGAGACTTGGTTTTGACAACAGGGTCAGAATACACAGAAACAGTGTGGTCCCCATCTCGAAGACAGAGCTATGAAATTCCCTCAGTGCCTCATCATTAACTAATGGATGCAACCGAGGAACGTGTTTCCCTTCCAGGCCTGCTCAAGAGAGCTCCACGCGGTTCCTTTCAACCTCACAGGGATAGGTGCAGGGTACTCCATCCCACATCCTCACTATCCCTCTACATTCATAAAGACAACTCCTAGTCCTGAGGGGCTTAAGATACTCCTAGAATGTTGGAAGGGTATTACTAAGAAAGTCTAGAAGCAGTGGGACTGCATACAGTCTAGGGACATATATTGAGTCTCTATGGCTTCTCTGTATGTTAATGAGACATCCTCTCCAGGGAGGGTGGCCATCCTACCTTCTGATGAACTGGGCCCCATAGAAAGGTCCTTAGTCTCCTCCTAGGTCCTTCTAGGCTTCTGTCTTCAATATGATCCATTCTCCAGCAGGACAACCCTTATCTACTCACTGTAGAGGAATTCCTGTTCTTTAGTTATTCCTCCCCAATTCTACTATTTATAATACACTTTGTGTTTATTATTTGAAATGCCTGGGTTCATAGAATTGAAATAAGAATTCCTGAAATGTTATTGTCTTTGATTCAAAATTTACTTAAAAATTCAAAGCTGAACACATCTCACAGTTCCTTCTGTCTATATTTTCACAGTTATAGCCCTACAGGGCAGAGTGTGCTGAAGTTTCTCCCCTGCTTTCTTGGTACAAGAAGACCTTTGGGAGAGGTTAGGTTCAAGGCATTCCAGGGGTTACTGGAATATCACTTCCACATTAAAGATACATTTTGACTGTAAAATGAAACACCTTTCAGTAAGATTTATGTGTGTATTTCAGAATGCATCTTGGATAAGTCCAAGTCTGGAGGTGAGGTATAGTCCAGTGTCTATAGCTCTAAGGACAGAAAGAACATGCCTCTCGATCTAGGAAATATAAAAATACTGCAGACACTATTCACCCTTCCTAAGCTGCTAGGGAACAGCAATGGCAGTAACTGATATAACACTCAATGAATTACCTCATCCTCCTTAATTCAATCTATGTATATGTACATTTGCTTCAACATGCTTTTTAATGTTTGCCGGGTCTTTTGAAATATCTGCATGGCAGATGGAAGATGAAGAAGGGAGATACTTTCTCCCTGAAGAAAGGTCCTTAATCAACTGTCAGCTCTTGATGAACAAAAGATATTGTCCAACAAGATACAATAGATGCAGAAAGGCCGCCTCCTTTTCAGTGGTTTGTGTAAAAAGTGTTGGCTTTTGGTGATGCTGACTGCTTCTAATCTCAGTGCATTTTTCAGTGCTTTTCCCTAACTGTCAGCTTCATCTCTAGGGGTATTTCTTTCACGTGGCTTCAATACATCAGCTTGAAGCTGACTGGAATGGTTTTGCCTGAAATAAATTTCCCACCATCGCACTCTCTTCGTCCCTGTGGGTGGTGACAGGATACTGAGGTGAATGTTTAGCAAAGATACTGTCACTTCCTCCTTCTCCTGTTGCACAATCTGGTTTCTCAAAGCCTCTGATTAGGGCTCCAGTAGGTCTTGAGATGGTGAAAAGAACACAGATTCTGGACTCTAATTGGGATCCTGGTCTTCTACTTGTTATCAGTGAAACTCTGAGAAAGTTTCTTGAAATCTTTGAATCTCATCTTTCTAACCTATGAGAAAGGAAACAATCTTGTTGAAGGAGGTGTGGATATTTTAGGTCCATGAAAAATATAGCAAGAGGCAATCAACCTAAGTAAGATGTTTCATTGGTTTAAGACACTTATTGGAAACCTATTGAGAAATTGGGATGTAAGTGAGACAGTGACCAAGTCAGAACATACTCCTGAGTAAGCCAGGGGGAGAGAGGAGGTAGAGGTGAAGAATAATATTCAAGCCTGGAGGAGGACACCTCTGTGTCACCTTTGGACCTGAGGGCTTAGAATGCCCAGTGGCCGGTTTAGACTGTTGTATTTCTTTTGCATTTATTTTTATGATGTGCATTACCTAGCACATCTCTTACCAGCACATTCTGGTCTTCTTCTCCCAGATGCAGAGAAGCCATGACATTGGTGATGTTTCCCTGTCCTTTAGTTCTGAAGCCTGAGAGTATGGGGTTGAGACAAAGGATAAAAGAAAAATGGAGAGCCCTTAACACTCCCTGCTTTCCAGCTGGAACATTCCAGATGTTATTTTGCAATTTGCTCTCTGGCCCTGTGCAAGGTGCCAGGTAGAACCCTAACCCCTAGCAAACAGGGCCTGGAGGATCAGGGCTTTCTGGCATCATTCCCACCCTTCAGCTCCATCTCTTGCCTGTCTCCCAGACCTCTGATGGAAGGAATTAAGGTTAGATCCTTTCATACTTCCCTACAAAGGTGTGCTAACAGCAGCATTTAAACTAATGAAAGAGGTGGTCGGCGCTCCCTCCCTCTTCTCCTCTCTCCGTCTTTCTCCTCCTCCCTCTTCTTTCTCTAGCATCTTTTGGACATTTATTGTGTTTAAGATGTTACCCCACCAAAGATGGCTAACTTTCTTGAACAAAAGAAAGTGATGGCTAAACTCTGTCTCCAGAAGATTCAGAAGTTTTAAGAACTTCTTCCCTGGGCCATTTGCCATAGCACACATTGAATTCTCCTGCCTCACAGCCCCAGTGTCTTCTCCCCTTTTCTCTTTCCTTCTACAGGGCCCAGTGCCAATTCACTGCTCATCAGAGCCTCCCCTGGAGGTGAAACATTGAAAAGGGAAAAGGCAAAATAAAATGTGTTTAAAGTTAGAATAGAAAACACCTGATTTGGCTATTTATTTAATAGCCTGAGGAAAAAGAGATCTAGGTGAGAAAGAAGAAATTGTATCAGGTCAGTTACAGGATAGTTTCTGAATTGCCGGTGTGTTTCATCTCTCCTCCCTATTGTCCTTTCCCTCAAAATAATTGAGGCAAACGTTAGACCAAGATCTTAAGAGAAATCCTTTCAAGCAAAAGACATGGGTGGCTTAGAGTTGGCATGAAAAAAAATCCATTTTCAAAGAGGCTACAGAGTGTGGGGCTATGTTTTTCTATTATTTATAATCAGGAGAAGCATTTGAAGAATAATATCTAATTCAGAACCTCTATGTTTGCAGCCGGGATGGTGGGCAGAGGCAGGGGAGTGGAAGGCAGCATGGGGTCCCTACACCTTAGCTTCCCCCTGGGGCTTGGTACTAGCTCTGAAGTACCAAAAAGAAGAACTCAAAGTGCCCCCAGATCACATTGCCTGGTAATTTTGTGGGCTCTGTTGTTAGTCACGCCTGGGTTTAAATCCCATCTCTAGATGAGATTTGTGCCAGCTAGAATACTTTTGACTGCAAGTAACAGAATGTACAACAGTTTATTAATTATTAACAATTATTAATGCTCATGTCCACCCAGGTTCTTTCATCCTTTTGTTCCTTCATCCAAAGCACATTACCTTTCATATGCAGGCTGGCTCTGCACTGCAGTAAGATGGTGACCACAGCACAGGACATTATATCTTCTTCATTCTTCTGTATCTACAGCAAACAAACAAACAAAAAAACAACCAAGTCTTTCTGTTTGCTGATCCATTTTTTTCAGGGTCAAAAATATATTTCAGAAGGTAATCAATAGACTGTGCCTCCTATATTTTTGGCTAGAACTAGAGAGAGGTTTACCCTAAACCAATCACTGGCAAGAGAGAATGAAATTACCATATAAGATTTCAACCAATCATCGTTCACCTCTGTGTAGGAGCCCACCTTCTAGGAGGACTCTGTCTGCTAGATAACTGGAGCTCTATCAGCAAGGAAGAGGAAGGAATAGCTATACTACTGGCAATCAAATGTCTAGTGACAAATGGCCTCAGGTTCCTCATCTGGAAAATAGGAAAAGCAAAACCTATCTCACAAGATTGTTGTGAAGATTAACACAAGATTAAAAAAAAAACCAGCAAGATGCTCAGAAAAGATATTTTCAGATATCACCACCCTTGTAAAGTTTTGAATTGGCTGGTAGATTAAATATAGGTTTGCACCTTTGTGCATAAAACTCAAATATCTCTTTCTTATAAAGTATGGGATCTTCCACCATCAAAACTCTAATGAAGCCACTTACCCATCTCTACAAAGTAACATATTAAAGCATGGCTTACTGAGTTACCAAGGTATTAAATCCAGTACAGTTCCAACCTTAGTGAATTGCTTGTCTAAAAAAAAAAAAAAAAAATCCATAAAAAGCACACACAAACAAAAACAACCCTTAAAGGTGACCCACTATTTTGAAGGACAAAGTAGTGGTTGATTTTAAGGTGATACAATCCTGAATCCACAATAGTGGTTGATAAGAGGATTTCTCTTATCAAGGCTTTTAAAATCACTTTTACAAATTTGATGAACTTCTCTACTAAAAGGACTAACAGTCATATGAAATCAGGATTGCCCTAAAAAAATTAAAAATAGAAAGTTGCTCTAATGTTGTGTTAGAGATTCTACCAATACTCCTTATTATATTGCACTGAAAAAGTTCGAGAAGTGTTCAATGTAAATCATTGTGCTTAGGGTTCTTTATTACAGGATTGTATCCTTTATTACAGGATATAATATATTTTTAAGCAAAGATATTTTATTTCTCTTCCCACCCCACCTCTCCATGGCTTCTCAGTAATAGTATTTGAAAGTTAACTACACTTATGAACACATATTCAGATATGAAATATCCAGAGGAACTTAACTAGTTAATGCTTTGAAAAAAAGCTTCCCCTTCCTGTGCAACTGTAGGAAGCGAGAGCACTTTAGTGTCCACCGTTTGTACATTGAGATGCCAACATGATCACTGAGGTGACTATTTGGAAAGTAGTTTGGCCACATGTAAATAAGCCAACAGTTATTCATCAGGGAATCATTCCTAATGAAATAACCTCAAAATAAAGAAATGTATCACCCTGTCATTTTTTAAATAGCAGACATTTGAAAACCACTAAAAATGTCCAGAACAAGAAAATGGCTAGGTAAATTTGGTTAAGTTGCTTAACAGAATATTACATAATCATTTAGAATATTTGTGAAGCGTTTTTGTAATAAGTGAAAATGTTCACAGTAGAACATGAAGTAGAAAAACAAGAGGCAAGATTTTATAATTATTAGAAATCAAGACCCAAACAAGGTTCTTTAAATGGGGGAATTTTACAAAATAGATGATATTAAAATTGTACAGTGGGTCTGTGTGTGCAAGTAGATCATGAGTGATTGTTATTTTTACATAATTCTTATCTAAATCTTTATTCATAACCATGAATTGACTGGTCATTTTAAAAGCAAACATTTATGTATTTACTATTTATGCATTTAGCCCTCATCTCTAAGTCTCAAAACTGCAGATGCTGGTGTGGATGTGGAGAGAAGGGAACACTTTTACACTGCTGGTGGGACTGCAAACTAATACAACCTTTCTGGAAGGCAGTATGGAGAACCCTCAAAGAACTCCAGCTAGACCTCCCATTTCATCCTGCAATCACATTGCTGAGCATCTACCCAGAAGAAAAAAATATCCTTCTACCACAAGGACACTTGCATTAGACTGTTTATTACAGCTCAGTTTACAAAGGCCAAAATATGGAAACAGCCTAAATGCCCACCAACCCAGGAATGGATTAACAAGCTGTGGTGTATGTATACCATAGAATACTAATGAGCCACTAAAAAAGATGGAGACTTTACATGTTTTGTATTAACCTGGATGGATGTAGCACACATTATTCTTAGTAAAGCATCACAAAAATGGAGAAACAAGAACGCTATGTACTCAATTCTGATATGAGGACACTTAAGGCCCTAGTACACAGTGGAGGGTGGGGGATGCGGAGGGTTAAGAAAGGAAGGAGGGAGGGGGTGGGGGTCAAGGGGTGTGGTGCACACCCCCTTTTGGGGGCGGGATGCAACTACAGGAGGATCCTTATCTAGCAAAATAATCAGTGTAATCTGGTTGTTGTACCCTCAATGAATGCCCAACAATATAAACAAACAAAAGCTGGGCATGATTGTATACACCTGTAGTCCTAGCAGCTTGGGAAGCTGAGCTGGAGGATCACTTGAGCCTAGGAGTTCAAGGTTGCAGTGAGCTGTGATTATGCTACTGCACTTTAGCCTGGGCAAAGAGCAAGATCCTGTCTCTAAAATAAATAAGTAAATGAACAGATAGATAAAATAGAATTACCCAATTGCCTATCTGAAGTGATCATACTAGTGTGTTCCCACCAGTGAACTATGAGATGCAAAGGAGGCAGTTCTTTGAGAATTATTTTAGCTATTTAAAGTTTAATATCTAGACTTCCCAACTCTTTGCCGCACCCTCTTGATCCGGCATGAATGTTTCCTTGTATTGGCATAGCTTAAATTTACTTAAGTGATTCTAATAGCATTTTTGTCCTTTTCCTTCCAAGATTATTTTATATTAATAAGTATATTCATTATTAATATACTAATATTAAAAATATAAAGAATGCTAATATAATTAAAGCATAAGTAATTCATAGATTAATATATTGTGCCTTGTGTGTTCATAAGAAAAATGTGGGTTGTCCTAATACACAGTGGGGGGTAGGGGATGGACAGAGTTGAGAAAGGGAAGGAGGGAGGGGATGGGGAGACAAGAAGTGTGGTAAACTTTTGGGGGGCAGGACACAATTATAAGAGGGTCCTTATCTAACAAAAGCAATGAATGTAACCTGGTTCTGTGCACCCTCAGTGAATCCCCAGCATTAAAAAAAAATAATTAAAATAAAATAAGTGTGTACTTGCTGATGGTAGTTAGAGAATCTTTCTTGAAATTCTTTATACTTCTCTTTACAGAGATTAAGATGCTGACCTAACAAACCAGGTTTGTTTTTGCCTACTACACAGCCTCCCTTGGCAGATTGTGAGATTCTGAACTGAGAGCCAAGAATTTTGTTTTGTTTTCTCTTCCTTTTCGCCGCTGCTGTGTTGTATGATGTCTGCACCACCTAATATGTGCTAGACACTCAGGAAAGTGCTTATTAATTCTCTCCCTTTATAATTTTCCCATGAGTTAGTGCAATCTAAAACTGTCAGTTCATTCTGAGAAGGTTTAAGTAAATTTTTGGCAAACAATCACTTGTTAGTTCCTAAGGAAACAGTGTCTCCCACAGTGAGTCTGTTAGTGGTAGGAACAGACCGCACATCAGTCCAGGGGCCTTTCAGTAAACAGTGCTCACTGGGAAGCTCTGCGTTCAGGCTTCCCCATGCACGTGCATGATGTAGGCTGCACAGCACAACTTCTTAGAAGGAACAAAAATGCCAAGAGGAATGCGAGTGGAAGAAATGTGCTAGTACTAAATCTCAGGCAGTAAGATCTGGGGTCAGTGTCCTCCTCTGGCATGCTCGTTTCTTTAAATTGACAGAGCATTACCAGGCCATCTACGTTTCATGCGGAGTAGAAAGAACAGGTGACTTCACATCAGTAATTTATGTTTCGTGGGAAAATTATGGCTTCTTCCGTTTATGGCTCCCTGATGAGCCTGCTAGGGGAAGTGAGGCATCTAGTAATTCAAATGCTGTTAAGGATCCCTAAGTAGAATTTCCTTGCGTGTGACTAATGGGGGGATGCTGCCTCCCAGCTCACACACTCTGTGGATACTGTGTGATGGAGGTGCTACGCAGGTAGCCACATTTAGTGTGGCAACATTATTGAGGCCTCACTCAGTAGTTCCTGGTTAATACCAATTAATACTACAACAAAATTTATCCCAGCTATTTATTCACTTAACATATATTTGTTGGACACTTGCTACATGCTAGGCACTTTCTTGGTGTGATATAACCTTGGCCCTATTAGCCAAGAAAATATAGACAAGAGGAAATATAGAATGTTCATCTCATAATGCAACTCTAATTACTTGACTTTTATGGGAAGCTGCTCCAAGGTAGGACAAATAAATAGTTATTTGTAATTTAATTCCAAATAGAGGAAAGGGGAGAGCGCTTTCAAACCCTTTAATAGTTGCCACATAAATTCTAGGAACTGCAAGATTTTCCAGGAAGGAAGAGCAGGAGGAAAAAGCAGAGAGGAATAAAGGAGATTTCCTGGCCACCCTGCAGTTTTGCCTGCCCTGTTTCCTTTTAGTTGTTCCATGACTACTTATTGACAGCAGAATTTATCTACTGCCCCCTATACAGGTAATCATCAATAGGTGGTCTCAGGATCTAACTCACTTCTAAGGTCCTTAACTAAGTTATAATAAAAAGCTTTAATCTCTCATTTTCATTACAAACCAATTAGCTATGTCCCATCTTATGTACAAAAGTAATTGCTACATTTACTGCAGTTAAAATCTGCCCACTCTCATTTATAGATGACCATGCCTCCCGATTTTCAGAGGATGGGAACCTAACGCTTGAGTTTTCTTCACATGTTCCTATGACCGCCAGTAGTATTTCTCTAGTTTCACTAGTATAGCAAATTGATTTTAGAGGTCCCCAAATTTCACCCCTAAGCTTGCCCTCTGGTGGTGGTACATAGTCAAGAAGAGAATCATTGAACAAGTTATCTCACCTATCACTAGGGAATCCTTACGCACTGGAAAAGTCCATAGGAAACAGAAAACAGGTATTCCTGACAGCACTAATGAATGAACACAAGCTCTGATGAGGTCAAGGCATGCAGACATTTGATGAAAATCTACCTCTTTGTGTCAGCTATGAATGATAATATAATTTATAATAAAAATTTGTTCTGTCTAGTCCTCGTGGCTATGAAATATTTGAAACTTTTTTCCTAGAGTATGTAAGAGACCAAGACTTAAATTTTTCTTGAATAAGCAAGTCACCGTGTGAAGGTTGGAGGTTGCCTTTCTCTTGGATTATGCCCTTGTTTGGGGCTTGAGTTTCTTTTCAGGGCACTCATTCAGTATTCGTGTCCAATCTGGTTGCACTGAAGGGAAATGTGGCTTTGAATTCATGGAGCAAAGATAAAAAAAACCAGGAAAAAATTATCCATAACAGCATAAGGAAATCAATTCCATTTTTTCCAAACCTTATAGCAGCTGGTCAGAAGCAGCCATTCCCATCCTGCTTGAGGTGAAGTTGTTCAGCAAACATCCCCCCGGACCCTTCTGATTGAAGCAGTTTTTGCAGTGTTAGCCGAATCTCAACCAGTTCAAGGTCCTTTAAGTGCTGCAATTTCTTAGAATTGAGAGATTCTATTTGATACCAAAACAGCATTCGATGGAAAAAAAAAGATCAATGTGAAGGGCATTTTCACAAAGGATGATTCTGATTCAATTTCTATCCCAATGGATGGATTCATTCTGGGCTCAGGATATTACATTTATGATATAATTTTTTTTCAAGTCTTTGCTATATCTACTTTAGCCTATCTAGAGGTCTGTTTTCATTTCCACCTGTCTTTGCAACACAAGAAATTGAAATTCCTGGGTTCTGACAGAATGAATCTCTGTTTTTCCTGAGCATCCTTAGTGACCTGTACAAGGCATCAGAAGTCAGGATCAGTTCTAGAATGATGGGGTACACATGTTTCTGAAAACCAGCTCCTAGTTTTATGCAGGAATAGTGGTAATACATGAACATCAAAACTTCTGATACATGCAAAATTGTCTAAACTTGATTACAATTGTAAATTTCTGCCTTCTCTTTCACTAAATATTTGGATTCTAAATATGCTAGCCAATGGCTACACCAAGCTTTCCTCATATTCCCTTTAACTAGAGCTGAATAGAGAAATAAATAGACATCAGAAAAGATGGAGACTCAAATAGTGCACAAATGAATACTTGGTTTTCAAATAGAATAATAGCAGGCGGGCTTTGTTTGGTTAGGGTACTTAACTTTCTGAATACAAACACTCAAAATGTGTTTTTCCTAAAACAAAACAAAACAAAATCAAAAGAAAAAACAATCTGAGCGTGGGTGTTTGGGGAGAGGGGATTTAGGGAATTGAAATTTTTCCGATGCAAAGTTATCCTTTTGGTAAGCAGATTGGGTTCGAAGCTGTTGTTTTGAAAAAATGATTCACTGAGGCAGCAGAGGAAAAAAGTTATGCCTGTGACTTTTTTCCTTTCAAATCTGACAGAGAGTGTGACAAGCATCCTCTCCTTGCCCAAAGGGGAAAGGTTCCCAACTATGTCCCCAATCTCCCTATTGGCGACCCAGCCCTGATGAAGGGAGCCAATGGGGCTGTTAGCATGAAAAAATACCACTCGCAGGATTCAGACAGGTCCAGCCCTACTTTATTGAGTCTCGCTTGGGTTTTTTTTTTTTTTTTTTTTGGTCAGGGCTGGGTTTGAAACCGCCACCTCCAGCATATAGGGCCAGAGCCCTACTCCTTTGAGCCACAGGCATCGCCCAGAGTCCTCCTTGTTTTTTAAACAGTCCAAATTGGTTTTCACTAGTTTTCTTTAAAAGTCCAGCTCTAGGGGCAGTGCCTGTGGCTGAAAGGAGTAGGGTGCCAGCCCCATATACCAGAGGTGGCAGGTTCAAATCCAGCCCCAGCCAAAAACTGCAAAAAGGAAAAAAAGTCCAGCTCTAAATATATGTCTAAATATGGTTTGCTACTTCTGAGTAGAGGGTAAACCAAGTAATGAAGGACCTCTTCCTAAATCCGTAAACACAGTACACATGAATACCACACACACACACACAGACCACCTTCCACACTATGTGCCTTTACTACCCCATAATCAGAATACATGGATAAGTTATAGACCAAAGGGTGTGAGAGTGAGAGAAACTGAGGCTTTTCCACTGTCTTGCCAGTCTAGACTCTGTTTTAATGTTTCTGTTATAATTTATTGTGCATATGTTACAGGCATCCAAACGAGGGAAGAACTTAATCTTGACCCTGCTTCAACAACAAACCAAAATGTGACAACAGCAAACAAAGTTTTCTCTATTCCTTTTCTATCCCTGTCTCAATCGTAACATCATTTTATCTGCCATTTGTTCCTGAGTTCAGAGCAGCATTGCATACAGTGGGCATCACTGACTTATTAACAGCTTTTCAGGACAAAAGAAATGGAACATGTTAAATCAATGGTGAAATATATCATTAACACAGAAAATGAACAAAATTTAAAACTGTGCATCTTAGAATCAAAGGAGCATGTGACTTACCAGCTCATTATGGGTTTGATTTTTTATGTTGATTGTTCTAATATGAGCATTTTCTAAGGCAGAATCTAGTCTTTATGATTCTAATTTTCATAGCATCATATTATGTTATCAAGGGTCATCTTACTGGCCATTTTGCTTTGGCAAATATGGAAACTTCTTACTAGTAGTATCGTTGGGCTGGCTTGTGCCAGCTTTGGGGACCTAATTATGCTTATCTCTTCAGTACTCTGAGTTCAATGACTTCAAATTGGTAGCTAGAAATTGACTATGATGGGGATATTTACACCTTTAATATTGGCAAATGTTATAACTTTACCAGCGCCCTGTGGCTTACTTCCAAAATTTTTGCTGTTATAAATAACACCATAGTGAATATCTTTGACTAAGTCTCTCCATTATCCCCCCTTCTGGCCTTTGGAAGAATTTCACCAATGGCATTATGATAATGAGGTAACAATAAATAAAAAATGCTTCTGGAGTGCTTAACATGGCCCAGATACTATGTCATTGCCTTATTTAATCACCCAAACAACACTACACACTAGTTACTCTTTGTGATTCCATATTGCAGATGAGAAAACTGAGGCTTAGAAAATTAGACCAAGTTAAGTAGCTTGCCTGAATCCACACAGCTACCAAGTGGCAGGCCAGGATCTGAATGCAGGTGATCTGGTGCTAGAAGTTATCCCCTGAACCACAGTGTGGTCAGTAACGTTCTCAGAACTCTAGCTCCAAGCCCCAACACGTGGACTCTCTGAAGCCCAGCCCACCCAGGCCACCCTTCTCTCTTAAAAGCCCCATAGGATTCACATATTTTACCTGGCCACCCTGGAGACTGACAGTCTAAGGTAGCTAGTGCTAGATCTGTGTAAGGTGTCTATGACGTTCCTTGCACCATTTTGTTCCAACAGTCAGTGAGTTGATGAAGCTTCTCCTTCTACACATGACTCAGCCCTTCTTCTTCATAGTTTTTCCTTGCTGCCTTCCTAATAACGTGCATGTCCTTCGTCAGGCTTTAGGGGTTTGCCTCAGGCTCAGCGATGTCACTTTCATCCACACATAGATTCCTCTCTCCACCAATTTCTTTTCTTGTTCCTTAATATACAAGAAGTCAATGGATGCCTCTCCAAAAGACCACTAGGATACCCGCTGCTCATCCAAAGACAATTAGACTCACTACGGGACACCTTCTTGATACAGCCCAAGTAGTATATCAGATGGGGGAAGCAACGGGAAGTCTTTTAAAGGGTTTTAGGGTCTGGGGTAGGTAACTTAGGGTGGGTCTGGCAAGGCAGGGAACTTGTTGGAATTTGGAAGGGTTTATGTATAACAGCTTTTGGTTGATGGGCATAGTAAGGTAAGCAGCTCAGAGCAATTCTTGATAAAGAAACCATTAGTGTTTATAAATAAGCAATTATAAATTGGATTATAGTCTCATCTTCCAAATGCAAGTACTATATTGCCTACAGCAATTAACGAAATTATTTCTCTTTCCTCCCAATAATGTTTAGCATAGGCAGAGAAAAACAATGCTTGGTCCCATTGTTGCTCATCTCAGAGAAAGGAAAGTGTGATATTTTCAGTTCTCAGGAAAAAGAGACTTTTTCTATCGATACTTAAGAGTTCCCAAACAGAGATGAGCCCTTGATCCCTTTGTTTCTCACAACAACCCTAGAGTCACAATCATTTTACTTGGTTCACCCTTTCCACTCCTCACAAGTCCCCATGCTTGAGCCAAGTCCCCCTGAAGGAAGGATAATACCAGGGACAACATAAAACATCGCATTCAAGAGTTTGTCCCTCCCACAATCCACTAGTGTCCGGATTTGGATCTATCCTACACTTTTCTGGATGCATTTCCTGACTGGAGTGACACTCAGGACCTCAGGGCATTGACAGGAGGCCTTTGTTAAGCAATCTTAGAGCCCTTCAATACGTCTTGTCACTCTCTTTCCTGCTAAGCCTATCGGGAAGCTGTACAAACAGAAACCCTGGTTGTCTGCCAGACTCCCGGGGTTCTACTGGTGAATATACAAATCATTCCAAATATGTATTTCTCACTAAATGCATAAATCAGTTTCTCCTTTTGAATTGTAATCATAGGTTAATTTCAAGAAGTAGGACCACAGAGTAACAGGAAGTTAACATTTTTTATGGTTCTTGATTCCCATTGCCATATTACTTTCTATAGAGGGTTGTTAGAATTTACATTGCCAGCAGCAATACAGAATGTACTACTTTTCACCACAATATGACTAGCATTTACTATATGTATATATGTATACATACACGTATATATGTGTGTGTGTGTGTATAATATAACATTTCCTATATTCAAATTTCCTTCTTTTTATTTTCCAATGGGGTATAACACTTGAATATATGGTCTTTGTAGCAATGATTAGAACGAAGAGATAAGCAAAAAGAAAATTTCAGAAGCACCTAAAAATGCCACCCCAAAATAACCACTGTTATTAGCAGTGGTATATTTAATGTATCTGTCAATAGGTGATACGTCTCAGGGTAAGGTTTCTGTATATAGATACTCTCTTTTTTTCCCTTTAAAAACAGGGTCACATTTTTCAACCTATTTTGTAACCTGCTTTTTTTTCTTCACTCACTCACCCACACATTTTGAACTTTCCCATGAAATAATATGTATCCATAGTTGTGAAACAGCATAAATGGAGGTTAACAACACTGACTGTGGAGTCCCACTGCTGGGTTCAAGTGCCTGGTCAAATGGCAGGTCAGCATTCAGCAGCCACGTGACTTTGGGCAAGTCATTAAATCCCTGTGGCTCGCTTTACTCATTTGTGAAATAGGAATCATAATAGTTTTGCCTCATAGGGTTGTTATAAAGAGTAAAGAAATTGAAATTTTTAATGCCTAGAGGGCCTGGCACATCTGATGTACCACATGCTTGCTAATAAGAGTACAATATTGGAGATACCATAATTATTCAATCAAGCCTATATCATTGGACATTTCTGTCATTTAATTTCTTCTTCTGTTACAGAAAATTCTGCTTTGAACATTTCTTAATACAAATTTCTAAATATTAAATTGCCTGATTGAAAAAGACATACATAGTTAAAGCATTTGTTACATATTGCTAAATTGTCCTCCAAAAAGTATATCTTGTTGACAGCGTAGGGGAGCGCTACTTTTTCCTTGATGTTAGAGACCAATTTCCTTTGCCTGTCTAAGAAAGGTGAAGTCTGGGAGGTAAACATGATCTTATCCGAAAGCCAGAAGCACAATTTCCTGTGGCTTCTTTGTTCTGCCCATCATAATCTTCTCTTTAGATCACCTGAGACTTTATCTACACCAGGGAACATTAGCCACTTAGGGGCTATTTTAAAGTGAGAAATAATAACCGATACTATTGCATTTATAGTTATTGCGAACAAGCTAAATTACAATGAGACATCTTCAGAAATAAATGGAAGATTTGTATTGTGGATCTGCTGAAGGAGATGTAATTTTCCAGCTTATTTGGCACAGCTCCCCTTCTCATACTCATGCAACCACACAAAACACATCTACACAGGCACATCTTTTCTTTTTAACAGAGTATCTTGCCAGCTCATGTTTCAAAAACACACCCCTCGTTGGGGGCTCTTTCCAGGTCACCCTTGCCAACACTGATCTTAACATTGAGCAACTGTTGCTTAACATTGATGCCTCTCAAGGTAACAAAAATGGCTATACTCTACCAGATAAATATTCTCTCCTTTAGTTTCTTTTTTTCCTGTGTATCATTTGATACGAATTCTCAGCTTGAGTAACAAAACAAGCAGTTCTTTGTCCTAAGCCAAACATCATAAGATACTGAACCTTAGCTAAGAAAGAAGATGTCATAGAGTGGTGTGTCAGACTCCAACTTGATCAGGCGTGACACAGTGATTAAGGGCACAGCTGTTGCTAGAGAGAGGAAGCCTTGACCTGATTCTGGCTCTGTCACTTATGGGTTTTTAAAATTTAATGAGGGCAGTGAATATGTTGTTTTTACTCAACAGTATATATATATATGTCCTCTGTTGGCTTACAGGTACTTCAGAAATAATAGTGGAATATAATTAATACCGTGTCATTCCCTCAAGTGGACCTTCCAATCTCTCCCCCTCTTTCATCTTATCCAAGGTAAAAGCCCACGTTCTTCTTACAATGATCATGAGGCCACACATGATGGATTCTTGCTTTATCTCTTTAACCCCTTCTCATTCTTCTCTCCCCTTGCCTCTGTCACACTGGGCTCCTTAACATTTGTTGAGCTCTCCACGCCCGCTCAGGACCTCTGGAGGTGCTATTCCCTCTACCAAGAATGGTCTTCCCAAAGTAACTTGCTTCCTAGCTCCTCCTGTGTCATTACTCAGAAACTATCTTCTTTTTTAGTTATCTATTACTATGTAACAAAACTGCCACAAAAATCAGTGGTTTAAATAAAAACAATAAATTATTGTTACAGATTATGATTCTGTGGGTCAGGAAATCAGATAGAACACAGGAGGCTTTCCTCCAGATACTGATGTCTGGGGCCTCTCCCTAAATGACTTGAATGAAGAGAGACAGTAACAGCTCCGGATGGCTGGGGCTCTTTCTCTCTCTTCACATGTGACTAACTGCATATAGCTTGGGCCTCCTCACAGCATGGCACCTTTGCAGTAGCAAAGCTGCTTGTGTGGCTGCTCAGAGCTTCAAGAGACCAAAATGGAAGTTACCAGTCCCCTTCATGCTAGCCGAATTTCTGCCAAATCTGTTGGTTGAAGAAGACGTAAAACAGCCCAGATTCAAGGGGAAGAATGTAAATTGGTCGCTTCTTTCAATAGGGACAGTATCAAAAAATCTGAGCTATCTTTAACCCATCACATGTCTCAGGAAATTCTTCCCTATTTATCCTCCTTAAAACTCCAAGCACCCTAATAATTCCTACATCCTATTCTTGCTTTACTTCCCTGGATAGTCAATTAACACATTTCATATCTGACATATTTAGTTTACTATCTGAATCTTCCACCCAGATAAAAATTCCACAAATCTAGGGATTTTTTTTTCTGTTACATTCACTGTGTTGTATCTTCAGCAACAAGATTGGTGTGTGACATATAGAAGGCACTCTATTAATAGATATTAAAAGAATTCATAAAGGAAGGACCTAGTGAATAACCCTGGTGAGTTAACCACCATGACCCTGAAGGATGATAAAACTACCTTCATTCTAGGACTTTTGTGAGGACCGAGTGGAATCAGGTGTGTAAAATACTTAGAATAGAACCTAGCAAATAATTAGTTGCTATTAATCTGAGTGGCCACAAGGTGCACCTAAATGAATATCAGAAATGTCATAAAATAGATTCAGATACTGTCTTCCTGGATGCCCCTTACTAGTCTGACATATGGAGAGAGAAGAAGTTGGCATCCTTACCTGGGACAAGTGAACTTAACCACAGAGGGAGAGTGAGGGTTTGATGAAATGAACAGGAGTCATGTATTTTATAAATGGGTTTCCTTTTGAAGTGAACATCAAAGTTGCTAGAAAGAGCTTTATAAAATAAGAATCATGATGGGTCACTATATTTTTCCAAGCAGAGAAACCTTTTTGAGTGCTATCATTTCCCCCTAATTCTTTCACTATAAATAGTAATCCAAGCATTTATTTCCATTCAAAAAGACCTCTTAATTTGTTCATTTGAGCATTAATGCAATGCTAATGCAGATTTTCATCTCCTCTCAGCTGGAAAGATCTGTTCTTTGGAGAAACATTGTGACATCTTGCCTGCTTCCATTTGTACATCTGTTTTTGCTTCTTTCTCTTCGCAGTGTTATTAAGAGTTAACCTAAGACATCATCCTAGGGAGGTAAAAGTCCTAGGGTTCCCAGGGAAGCAAAGGGAATGGGACAGAGCAAGAGTACAGAATTGTAAAGATGCCAAAATGCAGGTGTTAGCTGCCTGGGGTATCTAGTTAAACTTGACTTATACGATCTCATGGCCTGTGGAAGTGGAAAGCCAAGCCCTCTCCCTATAATTAATGAAAGTCCTCAGAAGCTTACTATCTTGTGAATCTCTGCCTTTATGAAACCCAATAATTTTTCCTGTACCAGTAATCTGTCCTCACAGAAAATATGCTCAGCCTTCTCATGAATTCATTTATAATTTTTTTTTTCTTCCAGTGTTTTAAAACTTCAGTAACCTGATTAAAAATGGGGCAGGAAATGAGGTGGAAAATGCCCTTTCTAATTTCATTTTCTAACCCCTCGCTTTCTCCTGTCTTTGTCTACCTTACTATTTCTTCCCCTTTTTGCAAGAAGCAGCAAATCATGCCCCAAGTCTCAGGCTAAACAGTTCTATCTGGGTTCTGGCCCAGATTCTACTCCAAAGTGAACTGACCTCAACACCTTCCCAGCCAAGGTGTGTCTCTTTTATGGGGAAGTCCAAATCTAACCACTAAGGAAATTACGATCTCCTGGAATCTCATTCCCTTGCTTTGACTAAGCTCGTATCCCCCATCCCATTCACCAGAGAATAAACAGACCTGGCCAGCTAATTTTGTGATGATGACCTACCATGAGCTTATATTTCTTTCTTTCTTTTTTTTTTTTTGGAGACAGAGCCTCAACCTATCCCCCTGGGTAGAGTGCCATGGCATCACAGCTCATAGCAACCTCCAACTCCTGGGCTCAAGCGAGTCTCCCACCTCAGCCTCTGAAGTAGCTGGGACCACAGGCGCCCGCCACAACGCCCGGCCATTTTTTGGTTGCAGCCATCATCGTTGTTTGGCGGGCCCGGGCTGGGGATTCGAACCTGCCACCTTAGGTGTACGTGGCTGGCGCCTTAGCCGATTGAGCCACAGGCGCTGAGCCGAGCTTATATTTCTTAATAGCCCGTTTAATAGTAAAAAATTGTCACGTATTGAAGCTATCCTAGAAATAAAGTATCTAGTTGCTCATAGAGAGCAAATGAGAACTTTCAAAGCTTTTGCTGGGAAAATCTCCCTCAAAAGCAAATTGATTTATCTCATCTCATGAAATATGTAAATAGACCTGTTCTGTGTACCTTGAGGGTGACTCAGGTGATTTTTCACAAAATGAGATGGCCAGGTCTGTTTGTTCTTATGTCTTGGGGCGTGATTTGCTGCTTTTTGGGACATTCGGAGCTAAGATGACAGCCAATAGAGAAGCAGTATCACATGGGAACCAGGGTTCCAGTGAATGGGGAACTGGCCATAGTTTTTTTTTGTTGCTGCTTTTGTTTTGTTTTTACAAATTACTTTAAGGAAAGATGTCAGATTTAAATACCAAATCTGCAATTCAATGGTTATACATCCTGAGGCCAGTAAACCCTTCCTACCCTTCCTTATTGTCATCTATAAAATAGCAGAAGGATGCTCTCTTCACAGAGACGCTGTGAGGATACGTTTCATAAACATATAATAAAGTCTTTAAAAATGTCCCTCCTGTTTCCTCTCATGATTCAGACAAACTCCTACAGTCTTAGCTTAAGCAGGCCTTATAATCATGCATTTCATGCCAATGAGATTGTCCTTAAATTACAGATATGGTAATAGCTCTAGTACTGATAGCATTAACTCTTTTTAAAAAATCCACACTATTTGCACTCGGACAAAGTGCATCAGAGTTGTCAGTAAAAGTCTTAGATAAGTGGGCACCATAGCAGGTTGCAATAGCCAGGAAATTTTATTTGTAAGGGAGGAAGTACTGTTTCATAAGTGGCAAAGCTATTTGGAGTTGATCCTGTAAAATGAATGCCTGAGAATGCCACGATATTGAAGACCTCTGCCCTCCAGAGCACTTAAGATATACAGTACTCTAGTACTGTCTTTAAATGGCTAATGAGAAGCCTTATAGATTTATTCACATTTGTCAGAGAAACAGTGCTGAAATTTTCTCATTTCTCATTAAATGCTAATCACTTCCTTAAATAACATTCCTGTAGAAAGATTTTAAAGAACATATAAACTTTCTATTTATTATCTTAGCAATAATAAAGCATTTACATAGTCCAATGGATATAAAAATACAATGTCATACAATGTTGATTGTGGTCCCATACTATTCTCTCCCACCACACTTTTTTCTTATAAGTTGACTTCTTAGGAATCTGATTCATCTTCTTTCTTGCTTGGGCCAACAACTCTATGTCCATCTGCTTGTGTGAGTGGTAGGGGGAAGGATGACGGGACTACAATTAGACAAGTATTAGGAACTCTACTTTAAAAACTAGAGTTAAGCTTTTGGGAAAGAAAGGGACTTGTAACCTTGGCTTGACAGCAGTAGCTAAGAGAATAAAAGATTTCAAGAATTCAAATGCCTTGGCTTTTAGTGGCAAGCTCCCTAAAGTAGACTGGGCTTAAAGCGAGGATGCTGATGAGGGCTCACCTTGGCAGACAGTGGTGAGGCAGTAAACCTACCTTGATACATAAATAGTAGCTTTCTCCTTTAGCTTCAAAACCACTTTGGATCTAAGTCCTGACAAACTCAGTGGGTTTTTGGCATCGATCTCACCTAGTCTTGGTTGTTCAATGAGCTGTGCTGAGACTATGATTCCTTCCTCCTTTCTTGGCCCCTTCTGTTTTCTTGCATCCCTATTATCTGACTAGGACTGGATAGATTCTCACTGCCATGCCAGCCTGCATGACTTGATATTTGAGTTCCGCTTGCTTCAGCTTCCAACCCTGAGCCTCCAACTCAGGCCTCTGCTGTTGAATTTCTAAGTCCCTACAAGCAGTCACTGATGGCCCAGGGCCAAATGAGGTCCCTTAAGGGTTTTCTCTCTTTATTGGGGTGGTTCTTTCTTGTCATCTGGACAGAGCTGGCTTGAGAAAGACCAACTATTTTTCCACCATTCACTTTTTTCATCCCAAGGGATAGCATGGATGAATGATAATGGAATTTACTTTTCCAGGTGAAGGTACTATGGAATGAGTTGGGTAGCAGCAAAATAAAAGAAGCTATGCCCTATAATGGTCCTCTCAGATTCTAGTTTTGCCTAGTGAGATCTCCATTCAGAAGGGCTCCTATTGGGGTGGAGTAGACACAGAAGCTTTAGAATTGATAAGATGAAAGTAAGAGCCTGAGCTAAGAACACCAAACGCTTCTGAGAAACATCACTCAGTATCTAATAACAGGATACTGAGCAGGTGGAAAATATGGCTTTTACCTTATGAATTCATTAAAACTTTGGCACTAATAAAGATTTGAGGGCCTAATTACCAAGACTATATCAACACTATTTGTGTTTAGTGACAGAGGTGTCAAAATACTTTAAACAAGTTTAGTCATTTATTACCCACCAACTCTTTACAGACACCAATGAAGCCCCAGTATACCCTTTGGCAAAGAGGGTACTGCCCTTGAACGCATTCTTAATGGATGGGGATAATTGGATGAAGAGAACATTGGCATTTTCTCAGGAGGGAATAGAGATTTTATGGGTATATACAGTTAAGAATTTCTCTTGGATATGCCAGAGAAGTTTTGCATTTTGAAATTGGGTTAGAGTCTTTCTGGAAAATGTGCCAAAAATATCAGAAACTCTGACAGTCTCCAGAATAAGAATGCCTAATGCAGTGGGACAGATGAATCCCAATGTGATTTATTTAATAATGGTCTAATAAGCTAGATATCGGGCCTTTGTATTTAACAAATCCCAATACAAAACACACAAGGAAGTAATCAACACTAGAACATGCAGATTTAGACTAGATTTGATCCCTGGCTTCTAACTAGTGAGAAACTTGCCAAACTTACTGTGTTTCATTGCAAAGCAGCTCTAAGATTTATGGCTCCTGAAAACCCAGTGTAACAGTAATTGATTTGCAATTGTTTTGTATTCTTTCATCCCTGCCAGTTAAAATGGAGGCAGTGGATGGAATATCAATTAACTCCTTGGGATAAGTATGAGTAAAGTCAGTGGTGGCACTTTTCAAATTTATTTCCTTGCTGGAGAAGAGTTTATTGGATGTAAACAATGGTCATCTGTCATAGGTCCACATATCTGTTTTCATAGTAATTGCAACCATTGCCTCCTCCCCTATGGAGGTTTGGACTGCCTTTTTATTTTTTAATTTGGCCAATAGCTCAGTTTGTATCATCCTATAGCTGATGATACACTCACAGTACCCTTAATTGCTCGATAATTTTCTTACAATGTTTACAGCCTAATAAACAGTTGTTTGGACCCTACAGTCAGGTAGTTGGATCCAAACAACTGAACAAGTTGCTTGAAAAAGTAATGCACACAAATTTAAGAAAAAAAATTTGAATTTTGTTATTTAATTATCAGGGATACTGAATAATAATAGTGTGACATTGACCCAAGCACTGTACAACTTCTCAAACCTTGAAATCATATTGGACCCCACCACTCATTTTCCGTTCTACATTTGAACAACTATGTGGAATACCTGGTTTGTTTTTTGTTTCTTTTTTTTTTAATTCATTTTTGTGGACTCATTGAGGGGGAAAACCCAATTTGACAGAGCTATCATGACATTGAAAGAAATGTAGTAGAATGACCTAATATTGAAAGCTAAACGACTCCAAGCTAGTATTAAGCAAATAACATGTAATCTCTGTATTTCCCTTGCAAACACCTAGGATTGACCTTCTGAGTTCACTGTCATGTCCTCAGGTACCTGGGTATATACTATTCGGTTTGGAACCATAGCCTATTGCCTCAAAGCACAGGAGCACTTAACTTATACAAGTTCAGCTATACTCTCTTAATGTTGGAAACTATTCTTATGTTTAGACTTACATGTTTTTAAAACAACATGGTCCCTAAATGTGTATCAACTAATTCAACTCACCCTTGTACAAAGAATCAGAATCTATTCCAACATAAGAGAAAAAGTTAGTTGTTTTGGACTTACTGAGAATAGTATGTTTGTACCTAGTGAGTGATTGAAGATATACTTTTAACTTGTAATATAACCTCAAGTCTGCACAGCAAAGGAAAACAATCAACAGAGTAAAAAGACAACCTGTAGAAGGGCAGAAAATATTTGCAAGCTGTACTTCTGCTAAGTATGTTTCATCCAAAATATATAGCAAACTGAAAAACTCTACAACTGAACCAAATAACTAGATTTAAAAATAAGCAAAAGACCTAATAGATACTTCTCAAAAGGAAACATACAAATGGCCCACATGTATATGAAAAAAATTCTTGATATCACCAATCATTAGGGAAATGCAAATCAAAACTACAGCAAGATATCACTTCATTCCACTTAGAATGGCATCCCTCCTATCAAAAAGATAAGTAAATAATAGTAAGTGCTGACAAGAATATGGAGAAAAGGAAGCACTTACACACTGCTGACAGAAATGTATATAGCCATAATGGAAAATAGTTTGAAGTATTCTTGAAAATTAAAAATAGAATTATCTTATGTACTCAATTCTGATATGAGGACAATTGATGACCCAGTATACATTGTGGGTTGGGGGAAGGGGGTACAGGGAAAAGGAAGGAGGGAGGGGGTGGGGGGTCGCAGAGAGTAACACACCTCTTGGGGATGGGTCACTAATATAAGAGGGACTTTACCTAACAAATGCAATCATTATAATCTGGTTCTATGTACCCTCAATGAATCCCAAACAATTAAAAAAAAAAACTACATGAAGAAAGTAATGAGGCAGAAAGAAAATAGTAAAAATAGAACTAACATAATGAAGCAGCAATCACACTACTAGGTATATATCCAAAGGAAATGAAATCAACATGTGAAAGAGATGTCTACATGTCCATGGTTATTGCAGCAATATTCACAATAGCCAAGACATAGAATCAACCTAAATGTTCATCAAAAGATGAATGGATTAAAAAAATGTAGTATATATACAAAATAGAATACTATTCAGCCATGAAGAAAAAAATGAAATCCTGTCATTAATGACCACATGGATGAACCTAGAGGACATTATGTTAAGTTAAATAATCTGAGATAGAAAGACAAATATGTGTAGTGCATGGTTTATATGTTTAAAAATCTCAAAACTCAACAATCAACAATTCAGTTAGAAAGTGGGCAATCCACATGAAGAGACACTTCATCAAAGAGGATAGACATCTGGCAAATAAACACATAAAAACGTGTTCCACATCATTAGCTATTGTGAACATGAACATTAAAACAACAGCAAGATTGTCAATATATCCCTATTATAATGGATGAAATTAAAAAAAAAATGACAGAGCAAATATTATGGGAGATCTGGAGACACTGAATTACTCATGCTTTGGTAATAGGAGTGTAAAATGGTGGCCATGCCAGGTGCAGTGGCTCACATCTATAATCCCAGCACTCGGGAGGCCAAGGTGGGTGGATTGCCTGAGCTCACAAGTTCGAGACCAGCCTGAGCCAGAGCAAGACCCCATTTCTAAAAAATAGCCAGGCATCGTGGCGGGTGCCTGTAATCTTAGCTACTTGTGCCACTGAGGCAAGAGGATCACTTGAGGCCAAGAGTTTGAGGTTGCTGTGAGCTATGACACCACAGCCCTCTATCAAGGGTGACAAAGTGAGACTCTGTCTCAAAAAAAAGGAAAGAAAGAAAAATAAATAAATAAAATGGCAGCCACTCTCAAAAACAGTTTCTTTAAAAGTCACAATGTAACTACCTTATGATTCAGAAATTACACTCCTGGGAATTTATCTCAAAGAAGTTAAAATTTATGTTCTCATAAAAACCTGTACACAAATGTTTATAACAGCTCTATCTGTGAGAGGCAGAAACTAGAAATAGATATGCTTCAATAAGTAAGTGGTTAAACAAATTGCGTTACATCTATATCTTTTATGCAACCGTACTTGACAATAAAGAAGAACAAATTACTGATACATACAACATCCTGGATGAAGTTTTGAATTATGCTGGATAATGAAAGCCAATCCCCAAAAGCCAATCTTGAGCTGACAAAATGATAGAAATGGAGAGCACATTGGATGTGGATGTCAGAAGTTAAGAGGAGCTGGAGGCGAGGTGTGGGGGAAGTGGGTGTGGCTATAGAAGGGCAACCTGAGGACCCCTTGAGGTGATGGAAATATTCTGTATCAATGTCAGGGTCTTGGTTAGGATATTGTAGCGCACTTTTGCAGGAAGTTACCACTGGGGCGAAACTGAATAAAGGGATCTCATTGTGTTATTTATTACAATTGAATGTGAATCTACAATTAACTTAAGTTTAATTAAAAACAAAAGTAAATTTAGTTATAAGATTTTTTAAAAAAAAATCTTTGATCACTGTGGACTATTTCCACTATTTCCATTTCTGGGTACTTACTGTTGAAACAAAGAAAAACCAACGGCTTTTTAAAATTTCTGTATTTAATTATTATTTTTTTGTAAGCACCTTATCAAATCTTCTTAATACTGGTAAGTGTTGCACTCATATTTTTAATAAATATGCAATCAAAGTTATTTTTACCATGTTTTTCAGTTATAAGCCAGTTTTTCAATTTTCCTGTCACATAGCTTTTAAATAAACTTCTAGAAAATACTAAATTATAATAATAATGTGCATTATTGCTTAATTACTGATTTTAATTATAATGGTTTGATTTTCTTTTAAGTATTTAAGTGGCTTTCAGCAATTTCTTTTTATTTAGTATTGTTTTCAGTATCTATAAATATAATCACCTGGTTTCTCTCCTGTAACATGTTGATGTGATTTATTATATTATGATTTTTCTATTCTTTAACTCTGCATCATCAGAATAAACTCTGATTATGACATATTTTTGTATGCACTGTAGGATTCTTTTGCTGATGTTTTATTTACAGTATTTACATCTAATATTCCCAAATGAGGTCAGTGTATGCTTTTCTGTTTTTCTGATATTCTTTATCAGGTTTTGGTACTAAATTTATGCTTGTACCATTAAAATTAATTGGTGAGCTGTCTAGCTTTCTTTATGGTCTGGAACAGTTGAAGTAACATCATCATTATCTATTATGTAAAGGTTAGATAAATCTCAGCCGTGAACCCATCTGGTCTTAGTGTCATTTTTAATGGTAGATCTAATCACCTTCACAAGCTTGTCTATAGTTGTTGGTCTATTCAAGTTTTCCACTTCTTAGATAAATTTAAGTAATTTATATTTTGCTAAAATATTATTTTCCCTTGAGAAAAATTTTACATATACTATTCTTTCAATTCATCCTATATCTATGACTATTCTTTCTCTTTTATATATATAATCAGACTTGGTGTAGTTCTATATTATTTTTACTTTATTTTTCCTGAATTTTCTTATCCTTTCCAATATTTTTGTTTATCTGTATTCTATTTTGTAGATGATAGCTTTTATCTTTCTTCTGGTTCCTCCTGATTTCTCCTGATTTATTTTATTGTTCTTCTAGCTTCTTCTTCTTTTTTTTTTTTTTTTTTTTTTTTGAAGTTTTTGGGGTGGGCTTGTTTTTAACCCACCAAATAGTGCATTTGGGGCCGGTAACAAACACATTTGTGACCT
>CAUYQV010197525.1:0-19231 GCA_963574575.1 Galagoides demidoff | reverse complement strand
TTCAATCTGCTTTCTTTTCTTTTTTCTTTTTTTTGAGACGGAGCCTCAAGCTATCCCCCTGGGTAGAGTGCCATGGCATCACAGCTCACAGCAACCTCCATCTCCTGGGCTCAAGCGAGTCTCCTGCCTCCGCCTCCCAAGCAGCTGGGACCACAGGTGCCCGCCACAACGCCCGGCCATTTTTTGGTTGCAGCCATCATTTTTGTTTGGCAGGCCCGGGCTGGGGATTCGAACCCGCCACCTCAAGTGTATGTGGCTGGCGCCTTAATCGATTGAGCCACAGGCGCCGAGCCCTCTTCTTTGATTTCTGGAAAGGCTTGTGTAGAAATGGCATTATTTCCTTTCTACAGGTTTGATAGAATTCACCAGTCAAGTTAGCCTGCCCTGAAGTTTTCTTTGTGGGAAAGTTTTTAATTATAAATTCAATGATTTTAATAAATACCGAGTTACTAAGGTTACCTATACCTTCTTGGATGAGGTGTGGTAGTTTGCAACTTTCAAGGATTTTGTCCATTTCATCTAAGGTGTTGCGTTTATTAACAGAGAAATAAATGTTCCAAATTTCCCCTTATTATCCTTTTAATACCTATAAATTGTGTAGTGAAACCAACACTCTTGTTGCTGATTTTGGTAATTTCTATCTTCTCTCTTGCTTCTTGTTGGGGCTGGCTAGAAGTTTACCATTTTTACTGATCTCAGAAAAACTAGCTTTTGGTTTCATTGATTTTTTTCCCTATTATTTTTCTATTTTTTATTTCCTTGATTCCTCTTCTGATCTTTCTTATTTCCTTTATTCTGCTTACTTTTAATTTACCTTTCTATTTCTAGCTTCTTAGGGTGACATATCAGGTCACTGATTTGAGACTTTTCTCCCTTTCTGATAGAGGGATTTTGTGTGTAAATTTCGCCTTAGAGACATTCCACAAATTTCACTTCCCGTCTTTCCCTTCTGGTTCCGTGCTGACGCATGGCTTATATAGAAGTGAGTCATTTTGTTTTCAAGTATTTGGGGTCTTCCCAAATAATTTTCTGTTATTCATTTCTAATTTAATTCCATTGTAGTGAGAGAACGTACCCTACGACTCAAATCCTTCTAAATTTAGTAAGACTCATTTTATGGCCCAGAATAAAGTCTGTCTCGGCCAGTGGTCCATATGCACCTGCAAAGAATGTATGTTCTGCTGTTGTTGAGGGGAAATTTTATAAACATCCATTAGGTCAAGTGGTTGATAGAGTTGTTCAAGTCTCCTTTACCCCTGCCAATTTTCTGTCTACATGTTTTATTAATTAGTGAGAGAAGGATATTGCAATCTCCGACCATAATTGTAGATTTGTCTATGTCCTTTGCAATCTACATCAGCTTTTTCCTTCATGTACTTTGAATCTCTGTTAATAGCTGTATCAAAATGTAAGGTTGTTACATTCTCTTGACATACATCATATTAGTAGTAGTATAGGATTCTATTATGAAACTTGCCCTTTATTGTGTTACACTGGTAATCTTCTTCGGTCTGACACCCACCTTATCTACCTTCTCGTGATCAGTGTGAGCAAGGCATGTTGTTCCCCATCCTTTTACTTTTAACTTTATCTGTGTCTTTGCATTTAACATGGAAAGTCTTAAGATTTTGTAGGTCTGGAAAAAACCTGTATTTTGCTTCATTTTTGAAAAATATGTTTACTAGGTGTGGACTTCTGGGTCGGCAGTTTTTCTGATACTTAACAATGATACTCCACTGTTTTCTTCATGTTTCTCGTGCTTGGAGTTCATTGAAGTTCTTGGATCTGTGAATTTATAGGTCTTACCAAGTTTAGAAAAATCTCACCATGGTTTCTTCAACTATGATTCCTGCTTTCTCCCCTTTATGGAACCCCAATTACATGTACATAAGCCCACTGAATGTTGTCCAATAATTCACTTATTCTCTTTTATCATCAGTTAAAAAAATTCTTTTTGCTCTCTTGATTTCGTTTTGGATAGTTTTTATTGCTGTGTCTTCAAGTTCGCCGATCTTCTCTTCTGCAATGGTTGATCTATGGTTCAGCGGGTTCTTCAGGCTCAGACGTGGCCCTCTTCATTTCTGGTAGTTTGAGTGTATCTTTTTCATGTCTGCCATGTCTCTGATTAGCTTTCTGAACATATGGAATACATATGTTCGTAAGAACTACTGTAATGTCCTTACCTGCTCATTCCACCATCTGTATCAGGTCTACGTTGGTTTTGATTGAATGACTTTCCTCTTCATCATGGGTCACATTTTCCTGCTTCTTTGCATAGCTGGTAATTTGTAAATGGATGCCGGGCATTATGAATTTTATCTTTATGTGGGCTGGATATTTTTGTATTTCCATCAATATTCTTGAATTTTGTTCTGGATGCAGCTGAAGTTCTTGGAAACGGTTAGATGCTTGGGGGTTTCATGAGATCAAACAATTAAGTTCATGAACTCATCCTAGAAAGAGCGCTGCCTACCTCATCGCTGAAGATCACTATGGTCACCTTTGAAGAACTCCCCAGGGGAAGCTATGCACCAACACTAGTACCCACTTCACCCTTCAAAGCAATTTTGAAAGTTTTTGGAATAGCCAAATCTGCCATATTGCCCTTGATGTCTTGCATAGCATCAAAATGTCTTCCTTTGAATATTTCCTTTATTGTCAAGTAAAGAGAAAAGTCGCTAGGGACCAGAGCAAGTGAGGAGGGAGGGTGTTCCAATACATTTATTTGTTTATTGGCTGAAATCTACCTCACAGGCAGTGTTGTATGAGCTGCTGCATTGTGGGATGGAAAAGTAATGAGTTGTTGGTCAAGATTTCAGTTAAGATTTTCCTAACTATTCCTCTATCAGTGCTTACTTGTTCTGCTGGGCCTCCTGCAGGCAGCTGATGATTTTGATGCATAATTTCATGAATTTTTGCAATGTTTTCACCAATTCTGCTCATGACTGGCTGTCCTGACCTATCTTCAGTGACTTTGTTTCCCCTCAGAAAAAGCATTTTATCCATATGTATACTGCTACTTTCTTCATGGCTTTCTTCCCATAAACTTGGACTAACTTGTCCCTGATTCCCATCAAGTTTAACAAGAAATTTAATGTTTGTTTTTGGCTCTAATTCAAATTCTAACATTCTCACAAAAGCACACGAAAACAGATAATAATAATGAATCCCACCCAGCCAGACACCACCACATGTCAACATGAACACAGGTATAAGACACTTGTTGGGGTCCCTTCGTGGGCGCCACTTATCATGGACCAGACCTGGTTGGTCTCCAGCTCCAGCCTATCTAGCAGACTACTAGATGGTTATCTGTTCCAGACACAGACCACTACGCTGTTATCTTGCTCAGGAACAATTGTTCTTAGGTGCCTGAGGGTTATTTACCTTAGCAGAAGGGAAAGAAAGAGATAGATAGCCTTTGAGAGTAAAATAGTATTAGAATAGATCTTAGTCTCTTGTACCCTTGTTAGACTAAGATCTATTCTAATACTACTTTACCCTCAAAGGCTATCTATCTCTTTCTCTCCCTTCTGCCATGTTTGCATTAATGTATACAGCTATCAATTAACAACAACAACAAAAAAGAATAGATCTTAGTCTTTAGCAGGGCTTAGTGATCTTTAGCAGAGAGATGCCACACTGGCGCTCTGCAGGCAGGAGAGGAAACAGAGAGTAAGTGGGTCTGTGATAGAAGGTGCACACCCCCGACTGCCTTCTCCTCCAGCCTAATATCAGGCTGATCGCATGCCTCCCAACACCACAGGTGTAGAGACTGCCAATTCACTAATGCTCTCATCTTGTGGGCTCTCATGCTTGTTAGGAGAGCTAAATCCTCCCCATGCCCTTTTCACTAAGGTGTTCCATTATTGAGCTATATAGGTGTTTCTTATAACTCTCACTCCTAGCCATAGGCTATATGGGCTGCTACAGACACTGATACACTAAAGTTATCAAACATTAGCGAGTTGCCTGTGCAGTGCTGCCAATGTAGGCACACAGTGGCAAGTTCACAAACTTAATTGTCAGAACTTTGTATATTGCAATTGCCTGACTTCCCTGCAAGAAACAACTTTCTCTGGGCATGTTGTATGATTTTTCCTTAGCTCATCCATATGGCTCCTTGTGATCAGGTGACCCTCTTTCCATAATTCATACACTGTCTTCCTAAATACCCCTTCTAGATTCCTACCCTGGCTCCCAGGCCTCTCTCTTTTACTTCTAACAATTGAGTCAGCAGATACATAAAGATTGATGTCCAGCACCTCTCCTATTCATCACAATTTACCCAGGATGGTTCAGAAAGTAAATCTGCAAATTTTCTCAGATTTCTGGACTATAATACCTTCAAACAAGGGAGGTGGGCCATGTATAGCTAATCTAGGGGTTCTCTGACAGCTCTTCACTGACAGTCAATATTATTTCCCTCCTGCCCATTTGTTCTAATCAGAAGGTCACTCTTAGACAAAGAATACCAGAGCTGGAGCGGAGGAAAGGAACTCCATGATTCCTCTATTGCCTGCTGACACAACCAGCAGCCGTCAGCACTGAACCTGAACCTCGTACTTGAGGCAGCCCCACTTGTCAGTTTAAAATCCTTTGGGTTGTTTTGCATTTGTGAAGATCCTTAACCTCTCCATATTTTGCCCAGACTCAAAGTAAATCGAAAACTTACCCTCATGACCTAGTCCCAGATCCTCTGGATTGTGGGAAAAGAAATTTCACCTCTAGACACTGCCCCAGTTCTTCTTCTCTCTGTTCTTCCTTGGCCCTACGTCACTATTAGACTTGAAATCATTCTGGACAGAGGCAGCATGTATTCATCACAACCCTGAGTACAAAGCTTCACATGGAGTGAAAACCTACTGACCAACTAAACCATGGTCTTGGCTACTCTGAACCACTATGCGGTTGTTAACATTGCACAAAAAATTTTTATAATTTTTATAAAATTTTTGTAAGAATTACACCAGATAATAAATATATGATTGGTCAATAAATAGGTTTATAAAATTATTATAATCAAGAGGACAACGAAGACATGAAAGCTACTTTACAATATTATTTTGAATATTAATGAAAAAGCACAGGTAAAATGATCTGTCGCATTGTGGGTATTTAATAAATGTTAGTTAGCTTCTCTTCTTCCCTCAGAAAAATGGATACTATTATAAATTACCTGTCAACAGTTTTATAGATCAGTTGGGTAATGTTATTAAAAAGAGACTTAACCTACAAACCACAACTGAATATCAATTTGCAAATTATTGGCATGTCCAAATAAAGTATCCTTACCACCAAAATTGTCATGAGCATAATTGAATTAACTTTGATTTTCAAGAGGCACTTTAAAGTATACACTGAAGAAGTAATGTGTAGTGTGGTGGTAGGATGGCACAATGAAAAGCACCAGGAATTTATCTCAGAAGATACAAGTTTTTATTCACGTGATGTCAGATGTCAGATAGGACATATAATTTTTCACCTATAAAGCAAGAATTAAAATCATTCTCATTCAACTTGGGGTACCAGTATGCAAATCAAATAGCTGAAAACTATTTTGTAAATTGTGAAGTGTTATGCAGAAGTTAGTATTGTTGGGGACTAATGACTATCAAGGCAATTTTGGTTATACATAGAAGTCTTATGAAGTATGATCTAATTTTAAACAAACATGAGCTAATATTCACCACTGCCCATAGACATGGACAGAACTGCACTTAAGCCTGTGCCCATCTGAAAAACACTGTGATCCATAGATATAAACAGGGCAGCCACCAAACCAGTGCAGGCCATCAATTACCACAGCCAGATGGTGTGAGCAAAGCAAGTTATATGGGCCAACAAATGCTGCTGCCCATAAATCTGACCTGGGCAGCCTTCAAGGCAATATGGACCATCAATCATCGCTGCCTACTCTGCTCAAGAGGAAACTGTCACCCCTGATCTAAGCAGGGTGGCTCTAAAACTAGCCACACCTGTGGGCAAGGTTGGAGCTGCACTCAAGCCAGTACAGGCTGACACATGATGCTGCCCACAGATTTGAGTGGATCAGGTCCCAAGTTTGCTCAGGCTGAAAATTACCAGTGCTGACAGAGCTAAGTGAGGCATTCATTCATTCTGCAATGGAGAAATCACTAGTTTTCACACAGGAGAATGATGAGTCAAAAGACACAGAACAATAATAGTATTAAATGCTCACAGTACATCTTCCATTCTCAGGCTAGGTCAATCCTTCACAGAATGGCACTGTGGTATCCAGGGACCTCTCCTTCACACTATGTAGGAGAGATCCCAGAATAGGAGAACTGGTGCACATCTATCTTATCTGTCTTGAACGAAGAGAAGAGATTTTAGATGAGAAGGAATGAGCATAAGAATTCTGATAACAAGAAAAAATAAGATTTTTCACACTCTCAAAGGATCACCAATGGACTCTAGGCAACGGACTCCAACCTAAAGGAAATTGTCAAAATGACAGAGCTGGAATTCAGAACATGGATGGCAATTAAGATAAATGAGATTGAAGAATAAGTTGAAAACCAACAGATAGTAGTCTATAAAAGGAGTTTCATTTAAGAAATGAATTAAAAGAATGAAAAACTCAATTAAAAGAAAGACAACCTAAGAAAAGATATAACATGATTAAAAGAAATTAAAGAGTCATTTAGGGAATTTCAAAATACAGAAGAAAGCTTCAACAACAGGCTAGACCAAGCAGAAGAAAGAATTTCAGAGCTCAAAGACAAGGCTTTCAAAAACTAACCTGGTCAGTCACAGATGCAGAAAAAATAATAAAAAGAATAAACAATTACTCAGAGAAATATGATACTATGTGAATTGATCCAATGTAAGAGTTATAGGCATCTCTGAGGAAGAAGAAGCAAAAGCAAAAAGCATGGGAAACCCATTCAATGAATTATTGAGGAAATCTTCCCTGGTTACTAGAAATGTGGATACCCAAATACAAGATAGTTATCACATACTGGGAAGATTCTATAGCAAATAGAATGTCTGCTAGAAACATAGCCATCAACTTGGCCAAATTCAAAATGAAGAAGAAAATTCTACAAGCTACAGGTGAAAGTCACTACTGATCTACAAGGGAAAACCCATCAGGCTAACAGCAAACTTTTCAGTTATGACCTCAAAAGCCAGAAGAGAATGGGGCCCCATTTTTAGTCTTCTTAAACAGAAAAAGTTCTAGCCAAGAATTTCATTTCCTACAAAAATAAGTTTCAGAATTGATGGAGAACAGAGACTTTGCCAGATAGCCAAACACTAAGAGAATATGTCACTACAGGAATACTATATCTGTCCTACAGGAAATATTCAAAACTGCATTATATATAGAAGAGTACAATAAATACCCAACAAAGTAAAAACATCCCAAAGTTGAAGCTCACAGCTTTTACAAAACAATAGTTTGAGAGGAAAACAAAAGAAGAAAATTGGTACCACTACCAATGTGATGAGCAGGACAACATTCTACATATCAATACCACAACTGAACATGTACAGTCTTAATGCCACACATAAGTGACATAGACTGGCTGAATGGATGAAAAAACACACCATAACTGTACTCTGGTTCCAGGAAACACACCTTACAAGGACTCATCCCAACTCAAGGTAAAAGGATGGAAAAAAATATTCTACACAAATGGAAAACAAAAGCAAGCTAGGTGTAGCCATACTTGTAGCAGACAAAATTAACTTTAAATAAGTGATGGTAAATAAAGAGAAAGATGCTCCTTTTGAAGCTCCTCTTCGATAATCTTTGTGAGTGGCTCTATAATTTTAAGACATTTGAATGACACACAGCAAAGGAGGCAGTTTATCACCCCTTAAATGGTTCAAGGGCAGCCCTCTTGCATGAATAAGGAGGCCGAAGAGAGAGGAAGGGAGGGAATTGGTTAGCCTTCAGTTTTGAAAGTGATTTCAAGAGGCAGAAAAAAAAAATCTTCATCATCACCACCTTCATCATTATTACCAACAGATCTAGCAGCAGCATGAACTGATTCACACCATGAACTGATTACTTAATTCAATGTAGACATTTCACATTGTATACTGAAGCAGTACCCTGAACCCCATAAATTAATCAATGTACGAAGTTATGATTTAATAAAAAATAACTAAAATTAAAAAATTAAAAATAAAATCTTTTATAAAGCTTGAAGCAGCTGTAAATCAGTTGAATAATTTTGAATGTGTCTGCTTACTTCAGACAAAATTACAAGTGGAGAAAATGCATCTGCCAAAGCATTGTAAATCTCATTAGCTAGACCATTTCCAGTCATCTTCAGAAACACTGTCTAAGTTCTAATAAAGTGAGTAAAATGATAATATACTTCATAAAGAATATCAGGAATGCAACCTCCTAAGATGATAATATTGTTCAGAAAGAAAAAGAGGGACATGCTTTGCATTAGTTCGTTTTATTACAGAAATTCCCAGAATGCTCTTTGTAAAATGTGGAGGGTCTGTACAACAAAAGAGATCATGGTTTTCAGAATTGGAAAATAATTAAGTGACCTTTGAAGTTGAAAAATATGGGTTTCTCATGATTATAAAACACACATCAAGTTGTTCTGCCAACATGGAGTTTTTTCAAGTTCTTGACTGGCTAACTGATTCACTGAAATTCATTCATTTATCCAATAAAGGTAGGTTTTTGAGCACAGTTGTGTTTCAGACAACAGTAACATGAGTTGGGGATATACAGAGAATGCCAAAAAATGTATACACATTTTAAGAAAGGAAAAAACAGTATTTAAATTGTGGCATTCAATGTATACCAACAACAAAAGTCACATTTGACTTCAGCAATTACAAGAGATGTTCTAAGTGACTTACCATCAGCATCCAGACATTTTTTTATGGCAAACTACTGCTTGAGCAATGTTGACCAAAGTGTTCACTTGTATTGATGCATCCTGTTCAGTTTCTCCTCAAAGCACTACCAGTGTAGCTGATTTTCTACAGTACACCATATCCTTTAAGGTTGCCCATCAGTAGAAGTCAAGTGGTGTTAAGCGAGAAGAATATGGAGGAAATTTGTCTTGGCCAACTCTCACTGAGGTAAGCTGTCACATCTCAGGGGAAGTGCAATAGGGTACTGACTCATTGGAAGTAAAACTGATCATTCTCCTGAAGTGTAGGAATCACGGGTGAAATGGATATGCATAGCATATCTAGGTAAACTTGACTGGTAAGAGTACCTTCCCAAAAGAATGGTCTAATTAGTCTCCTTAATGACAGTCCACACCAGAAATTGAAATCCAGTAAATTGATTTCGTGGTCCGCATGAATGTGTGAACTTTCTGGAGCCCACTATGAACAATTATGTCAATTCACTGTTCTGTTCATTTTAAACTGTGCTTCATCGACCAAACCATTTGCCCTACAAATTCCTCATCTTTTCATACCAGGTTTTGGAACCACTCAGAATACTGCACCCTTCGATCAGGGTTGTTTTTAATCCAGTGCACGTAATAATCTTGAGATAAAAACATTCCATTTTGCTGTTTTAAGAATAATAAATGTTCTGATAATTTCTGTTTCATATGTACATTGTCTGGTGGACATCTGTGGCAAGCATGGAAACTGTTCCAACACCATAGCAGAAGAAGCAGGACTTGTAACTGTGTGAGCCTCCTGGGTCTTCCCTGATGTACATCACACACGGTACCGTGTCTCTCAAACATATCGCAAATGCATGCAATTGTTAGGCACGTTGGAGGTTCTGTTAGATACATAATATCTCCATTGTCACTGTACTTCCACAATGTTCTCAAATGTCAAATAGCATTTCAAACTTGTCTTGTGCGCCTCGAACAATGACTATGCTTCCACCATGTTCTTTGACTGCCTTGCTTGTCGCATAGTGATGCGAGCATTCACTTCATTAATGCCATCTTTTGAGTGAACACCATACTACACATTGGTATTGTAATTCAATTCAACTTCAAAAGTTAATACATAGATACCATCACTTAACATGTGTATACATTTTTTTGGCACCCTGGTGTAGTTAAATGGCAGAGTGGTAGTTCTAAGCTTGCCAGCACAGGCAATGCAGTAGTAACAAGCCTCAACATTTCAGGAGTAAGCACACCAAGGATTTATTTTTCACTCCAAATCTAGTGGAGGCTGAGTGGCCTGCCTCCATTTTGTACCTATGCCAACTGGAACATATCCCCTCCAAGGTAGCAGACTGGAACAAGAGAAAGTACTTGATACTTAATGCTATGTGTCAGTTTGGCTAGGCTATAGTGCCCTGTTGTTCTGCCAAACACCAGGTACTGTTGTGAAGATATTTTATATATATGATTAAAATTTACAATCAGTTAAGTAAAGGAGATTACCCTAGATAATCTGGGTAGTCCTCATCATTATACTTATTAGTTTGACAAAAATATTAAGAGCAAAAAAAGAAGAAAGAAAATATGCCTAAAGACTGTAACACAGAAATTCTGCCTGAATTTCCAGCCTGCTATCCTGCACCTACAAATTTTCAGACTCAAAACTTGAATATCAACTGTAGCTTGAGATTTTGGTCTTCTTGCCTACCTTACAGATTTCAGTCTTTCTAGCCCCAGTTATGTAAGCCAGTTTAGTTCCTTTAACTCTCTCTCTGTGGGATGGGAGGGGAGAGAGGAAAGAGGAGGTTTGATAGAGAGAGAGTAAACGGTGGGAACACACTTATGGAGCATATTGCAAGGGTACAAGTCCAATCTATCAAGTATAGAACATAAATGTCTTAACACAATAATTAAGTAAATGAGGTGAAAGCCATATTAATTAGTTTTATGTAAGCACTCCAAATTGTATAAAAAATCAACACATTGTACCCCACAAATGCATAAATGTATTCATGATCTATGTGTATATGATTTAAGAAAAGGAAAAAATAAATCTCTCTCTCTCTGAGAAAACTCATTATCCTGCTTTTGCTTTCCAAAGAACCCTGATTGATAGCAGATTTGATATGGTATTGGTTTTAGAGAAACCATCTTATGAATTACTTTTCTGAGTGGTTTTGGGGTCTTTGAAATTGATTCTTCAATCTGATTATATGTTTAAGCACATTAACAGGGGGCAAGATCACAGATTAGAATAAACTTAGAATCAGCCTGCACATGCTGCTCTCAAAGAGAGTGTTCACAGTGGCAAGCGCCTATCTGCCTTCATATTGATCATCTAAGAGAGAACATTGGGAATCAAAAGATAGGGGATAGGAGACACCCAAAGGGAAGGAGAAGGAAGAGAGACAACCTGCTCTGTGATTTAAAGGCACACAGGAAAGATTACTGCACACATAGGGAAGGCAAAAAGGGGAAAATTCTAGGCCTCCACATTCCTCCCTCCATGCTCATTTCTATCTGACCTATGGGAGGGACCATCCACTGCAGAATGCTGTAGGACTGACATACAAAGTTATCTGGAGACTGTGCAGTTGACACTGCTCCAGAAAAAGAGCACAGTGTTTACCCACTGGCTTATAAACCCTGGATGCCATGGCTAACAGTGTTTTAAAACCCTAGACCCAGAGCACTGCCTCTATTCAGCGTCATATTCATTGCTCTGTCTCCCCCTTAGTTCTACCAGTTTGGAGTAGTGGGTATGGGCATAGAGGTCAGGCAGTCTCAAGAGTACAATGGGCAGATGTTCCCAGATGCATAAAGCAAATTTTACTAGATCTAAGGAAAGAAATAAACATCATAACTTTGGGGGACTTCAATACTCCACTGGCAGAACTGGACAGATCATTGAAGAAGGAAATCAAGAAAGAAATACTGGACTTAAATGAGACTCAAGGACAAATCAACCTAACAGATATTTACAGAACATTCTATCTCAGAACTACTGAATTCTTCTTATCAGCACATGGAAGATTTTCCAAGACTGATCATTTTTTTAATTAAATCATAGATTTTTTTATTAAATCATTAATTATTGCTATGTACATTAATGCAATCAGGGAGAAGGAGGGCAGGGGAGGGGGGAGGATGGGGAGAGGGAGGTTAATTGGTCAGACCACATCTACAATGCATCTTACAAGACTGATCATTTTAGACCACAAAATAAGTTTCAGAAAATTCAGAAAAACTGAAATAATATCATATACCTTCTAAGAACACAGTGGGACAAAACTATTAGTCAATTCTAAGAGAACCATTCAAATCTGCACAAAGTCATGGAAATTAAACAACTTTCTTCCAAACAATACTTGGGTCAATGACAAAATTAAAATGGAAATCCAAAGCTTTCTCAAACTGAACAACAAAGGAAATAGGTACATACAATATTTCAAAACATATGGGATGCAGTAACAGCAGTTCTAAGGGGAAAATTCATAGCCTTAAATACTTACATAAAAACATAGATAGATCACAAATTAACATAATATCACATCTTAAGAAACCACAAAAATAATAGAAAGCCAAATCCAAAGCCAGAAGAAAAAAAAATAGTAAATCTTAGCATAGATCTAAATAAAATAGAACCCCTCCCACAAAAATATCAATAAAATAAAAAGTTCATAGACCACTATCTAGATTAACCAGAGATAGAGAAAGAAGGACTCAAACTCAATCAGAAATGGAAATGGAAAGGGAGACATTATAACTGATACCACAGAAATGCAAAATATTATCTGTGAGTATTACCAAAATCTCTACCCCAACTAAGTAGAAAACATAGAGATAATGGATAAATCCCTATAAGCACACAATCTCTGAAGCTTGAATCAGGAAGAAATAAAAGTCCTGAACAGACCAATAATGAGCAGTGAAATTGAAGTAGTAATAAACAAAACTACAAAAAAAAATCTATAGATCAGATAGATCACAGCCAAATTCTACTAAACTTACAAGGAAGAACTGGCATTTTTCCTGCAGTAATTATTCCATAAAATCAAGAAGGAGGGAATCCTTCCTAACTCATTTTATGAAACTAGAGTTACCTTGACACTGAAGCCAAGAAAGGATACAATAACAACAACAAAAGAAAACTATATACCAATATATTTTATGTACATAGATGCAAAATCCTAAAGAAAATACTAGTAAACTACATTCAACAGCACATAGAAGAGAACTCACCATAACCAAGTGGGTTTCATGCTAGAGATATAAGGATGATTCAACATATATATGTCAATTAATGTGATTCATTATATAAACAGAAGTAAAAAACAAAGACAATATGATCTTCTCAATAGACGAAGAAAAAACATTCAATAAAATCCAGTTTCTTAATAAAAAAAAGTTTCAAGAAACTAGGCACAGATGGAACATATCTCAAAATGATGAAAGACACTTATGACAAGTCCACAGTTGACATAATAGTGAATGAGGAAAGTTGAAGGATTTCCCCTAAGAACTAGAACAAGGTAAGGGTGATGATTATCACCACTTCTATTCAACATAGTACTAGAAATCCTTGCCAGAGCAATAAGGCAAGAGAAAGAAATAAAGGACATAAAAATCTGGAACTAGGAGGTCAAATTATCCCTGCTCTCTGATGATATAATCTTGTATCTGGAAGATGCTATCTATTCCACCAAAAGACTGCTATAATTTATAAATAATTTTACAAAATCTCAAATTACAAAATCAATGTACAAAAAGTAGTAGTGTTTATATATACTAACAATAGTGGAACTGAGAGTCAAAGCAAGGACTCGATTTCATTTACAATAGCTGTAAAGAAAATAAAACACTGGGTGGGGTCTGTTGCTCAGTGGGTAGGGTGCTGGACCCATATACCAAGGGTGGCAGTTTGAACCAGACCCTGGCCAAACTGCAACAAAAAAAATAGCCAGGCATTGTGGCAGGTGCCTATAGTCCCAGCTACATGGGAGGCTGAGGCAAGAGAATCACCTAAGCCCAGGAGTTGGAGATTGCTGTGAGCTGTGATGCCATAGCACACTATTGAAGGTGATAAAGTGAGACTCTGTCTCAAAAATAAATAAGTAAATAAAATAAAACATCTAGGAATATACTTAACCAAGGAGGTAAAAGTTCTCTACAAAGAGAACTACAAAACATTAATGAAAGAAATCATAGATAACATAAACAAATGGTAAAATATCTTATGCTCATGGATTGGTAGAATCAATATTGCTAAAATCTCCATATTGTTCAATGACTTAAAGATTCAATGCAATCCCCCTTAAAATACCAACATCATATTTCACAGAGCTAGAAAAAAGAATTCTTTAATTAATTGGGAACCATAAAAGAATGAGACTAGTCAAAGAAATTTTCAGCAAAAAGAATAAATCTGGAGGGATCAGAATACCTCACTTCAAATTATACTACAAGGCTATAGTAACTAAAACAACATGATACTGGTATAAAAGTGGAGACATAGCTCAATGGGATAAAACAGAAAGAATAGAAAGCCCAGAAATGAAATCATCTACCTATGACAAACTGGTCTTTGACAAGGCAGAGGACAACATAAACTGGTAAAAGGAAACTCTATTTAATAAATCAATAAATTGTTCTGGGAAAATTGGATAGCCACATGCAGAAGAATGAAATAGGACCCCTATCTCTTGCTAGATACAAACATGAACTGAACATGGATAAAAGACTTAAAAGTAAAGCAGGAAATCATAAAAATTTTAGAAGAAAACATAGGGAAAATTCTTCTAGACATCAGCAAGGCAAATAATTTATGACTAAGAGCCCAAAGGCAAATGCAGTAACAATTTAATTTATGGGACTTAATTAGGAAGCAACAGTTAATAGACAGTCTAGAGAATGGGAGAAAATGTTTGCAAATTATAAAGGGCTAAAATCCAGAATCTCTGAAGAATGCAAACAAATCAGAAAGAAAAAAATAAACAACTCTATTAAAAAGTGGGCAAAAGACATGAAGAGAAGTTTTACAAAATAATATAGACAAACGGCCGACAAATATGAAACAAATTCTCAATATACCTAATCATCAGGGAATTGCAAATTAAAACCACAGTGAAATATCACCTTAACCCTGTCAAAGTGGTTATTATTATAAAGTTAAAAAGCAATAGATGCTAATACAAAAGTACACATACACTTATATGCTGGGGGTTTTTTGTTTGTTTGTTTTTGTTGTTGCTTTGTTTTTTCTGGAACATGCTCTGGAAATATGTGAAGAATTTATACACTGTTGGTGAGACTGTAGGCTAGTATAGCCTATATGGAAAACAGTATGGATATCACTCAAATAAATAAATGTAGACCCACCATTCAACCCACCATTCCCACTGCTGAGTATCTACCCAAAGGAAAAAAGTCATTTTATCAAAAAGACATCTGCTCCTAAATGTTCATTTCAGCACAATTCACAATTGTAAAGACATGGAATCAGCCTAAGTGCCAATCAGTTCATAAGAGAATAAAGAAAATATTGTATATATATCATGGAGTACTACTCAGCTTAAAAAAGCAATGGAATAATTTCTTTTTTAGCAACTTGGATGGAACTGAACACCATTATCTTAAGGGAAGTGTCGCAGAAATGAAAAAACTGACACCACACATACTCTTGGGAGGTAAGCAATGAATGTACATGGGCACAAAGACATGTAAAAGACATTGGAAAGCAAGAAGGGTGAAGGGTGGGAGTGCATGTAGGTAAAAACTTACCTATTGGGTACAATGAACACTATTCTGGTGGTAGGCTCACCAAAAGACCCAACTTAAACCTTATACAAGATATCCATGTAACAAAAACTTTTACATCCCCTTAATATTCTGAAATTTAAAAATGTAGTGATGACTACTTTCCATAGCAAGTGTACACTGATAGACCATGGCATGATACAGCAATAAAGATACCCCCAATATCAGCATTCTATGTTACTAATCAAATGCTTCTAAGAAACAAAGTTCTGAGTGACCACATAATTGATCCTTTAGAATAGTTTTGTCAAACTAACAAGTGTAATGAGGTTGGCTGTTTATTTCTAATTGTTCTGGACAATGTGGTAAAAGTGAAGAATGAAGTAGGGAATTTAAATTCCCAGACCAAGAACTGCATAAATAACCCGGAAGTTTCTATCTGCCTTGAAAAACTCCTATGTCTGATAATCACAAAGATGAGATTTCTGAAAACCAAATCTAAAGTTTCTTCTGAGAAGTGTCTGAATTACAATGTAAAGTGAATTCTCTACTTCACAGGAGATCTTCTGTTCAAGTGGGGAATTGGGATGAGGATATATGGGCAGGTCCTGAGAAAGCTGAGGTCATTGAGCCCCTAAATTCTGCTGAGACTTTTTTTGACAGCAGAAGCAGCCTTGATCTGAGGAGCTTAACCCTGTTTCATCCAAAGGAACTGCAATGGCCTCCCCTGAGGCATTTGCCAAGCAAGACGGAGTTGATTCCCAGAACCATGTCTTCCATTCCTCTTTGCTTCTAGACCTATAATTAGACTCAACTTCCTACAAGTCCTAAAAGGTGAACTACAAAGTGTGACCCATGATGAGGTGCACTATAAGCCAAAAATAACTACACAGTAATTTTCAGTTCATAAAAACAGAAATCTGGGGGAACATATAGAGAAGGGGACATTAAGTGTTTGAGATAAGGGTGAAAGAAACATAACATTGCATCAGGCTGAACTTATTGATGTGAGCCCATTAAGAGATTGTGCATTTCATGTCATAGTCCAGGAGGTTACAAAAAGATTTGACTGTCTGACTGATTAACTGAAACATGGACAAAAGATAGCCTATGCTAAGTGAAGTTGAAATGCCAGAACAGCCTTGGGGTAGGCTCTAATCAGGGTTCCCCAGAGAAACAGAACCAAAAGGCATAGATGTGCCATAATAGGCTGTCTGCAAGTTGAAAGACCAGAGAAGCCATAGCATGGGTCATTCTAGAAGCCTTAGAACCAGAAAAGGGAACAGTGCATCTCCAGTTTAAATCTGGAAGCCTGAGAATTCCTGCAAGGGCACTGGTGCAGGTCCCAGAATCCAGAGCTGAAGGACTTGGACTGTGATGTAAGGGCCAGAGTAGAAAAGGTACCCCAATCAGGAAGGGAGAAAAAGGAGAAAGAGAGAGGAATCCCCCTTCTGTTGCCTTGTTCCAGCTGGACCTCTAGCCCATTGGATGGTGCCCACCCACATTGAAGGTGAATGTTCCTCTTGGTCCACTGATTAATCTCCTCTGTAAACACCCTCACGGGCACACCCAGAAACAAAGTTTCACCAGCAATCTACACTTTCCTAAATCCTCTCAGGTTGGCACCTAAAGTTAACCATCACAACATACTACAGAAGAAGATTTCAAAAGGTGTTAAGAGATTGGAATGTTAGAGTGAATTTGTAATATTTGTAATATGAAACCCGCTCACCCACCCTAGAACACACCTTTCACCACAACTGTGAGTAATAAACTTGCTAAGGGAGTCCCAATGTCTTCAAAGAGCTCTGTGATAGCTCTACTATATTGGACAGGAATTACAGAGATGTGCCCATATACCAATTCTCAAGCTGTGGCCAATGTTTTGCCTGGATGGTCAGGGACTCGGAAGGAACATGATTGAAAAATTGGTGAGTAAATGATCTTTCAGGGGGAAGAAATGTGTAGATTTCTTAATAAGCAAAAAATATGAAGATATTTGTGTATCCTATTCACCAAGCATTTTTGAATGTTCACCAATGGAAAAACTTGTCAGAAGACAGTTTTAATAATCAAGTGGGTAGGATAACTCATTCTATAGGTATCAGTATGCCTCTTTCCCTAACCACTCCTGTTACCACCCATGAGGTTATTGTGGCAGGAATGGAGGATGTGCATAGCCTCAGCAACCTACACCTCTACTCACCAAGGCCATCCTGGCTAAGCCACTACCATTTGTCCAGTCTGCCAGCAGCTGAGATCAACACTGAGCGCCCAATATACCTGGAGTGAGAAGCCAGCTACCTGGTGGCAATTTGATTGCATTGGCCTACTTCCATCATGGAAGGGACAGTGTTTTGTTCTTACTAAAATAGAAACTTACTGGATGCAGATTTGCCTGCATGCAGTGCTTCTGCCAAAACTACCATCTGTAGACTTAAGGAAATGCCTTATCCACTATCATGGTATTCCACAGAGCAAGGTTTCACTGCTTGGCAAAAGAAATGTGGCTGTTGGCCAGGACTCATGGAATCCACTTGTCTTCTTATGTTTCTTATCATCCTTGTAGCAGCTGGTTGATAGATTGGTGAATGGCCTTTTGAAAATGGAGTCACAGCACCAGCTAGGAGTCAATATCTTCATGGCTGGGCCAATGCTCTCTATGGGGCCATATATGTCCTAAATCAGCATCCAGTGCCTGGTGCTGCTTCTCCCATAGCTGTAGGGGCAAAAGTTCTCTGAAAAGACCAAATCACAATTAAGGCAGATTAATAAGAGAAAGGATTTACTTACCTTGCACAAGGGGAGAAATCACAGAATGATAAACCAATTTTTCTAAAGGAGTTCAGATATCTTTACACAGTCCTTGGGGTGTGTGTGTGAGGGGGGTGGAAATCAAAGAATAAGGGTATAAATAGTTGCTAGAGAGGTTACAAAGGAGGATGCACAGGTGGAGACAGGTGTTTATGACCCAAATGATTTGGGCCAGGTCTACCTATATTCTTAACTCTCATTCCTGAAATATTTTGAGAGAACAGGAAGGGAGCAGGGGAGTCAATTATCCCCTTTGATGTTCTGATCAGGCCAGTCCATTTTATGCAGATCGAGGGAAGGCCTCCTGCAGTATTTCTTGACCTTGAATGGCCTTCAATTCAAAATATTCTTTATATTAGGGACTCATATTTTGGGATGAAATTTCCTTAGCTCCTTCAGAGCCAAGGTTCATGCATCCAAGAATCAAGGGATGGAAATGGCACCAGTCATTACCCTGCTGACCCATTAACAAAATTTTTACTTTCTGTCCCCATAACCTCATACTCCCTGGTCTTAGATCCAAAAAGGAGGACTGGCTCAGTGCCTGTGGCTCAATCGGCTAAGGCGCCAGCCACGTACACCTAAGGTAGGGGGTTCGAATCCCCAGCCCGGGCCCACCAAACAACAATGATGGCTGCAACCAAAAAATGGCCGGGTGTTGTGGCCGGTGCCTGTGGTCCCAGCTACTTGGGAGGCAGAGGCAGGAGACTCGCTTGAGCCCAGGAGTTGGAGGTTGCTATGAGCTGTGATGCCATGGCACTCTACCCAGGGGGATAGCTTGAGGCTCCATCTCA
>CAUYQV010197524.1:0-11044 GCA_963574575.1 Galagoides demidoff | reverse complement strand
TTTTTTTATTTTTACATATACACGTGATTATTGGGTTTCCACTTTTTGCCTTCACAGAATTAAAAAGGCTTAAAATTTACTGACAATAACAATGTTTAAGATAAGGACTAGAAACAAAAACCTCATAAAGAATGAATGAAGATAAATACATTCAGAAAAGAAATTGAACGGTAGCTGCAATGAAGTAGTAAGCAATAATAATAATAGTAATGTAAAGAAAGTAACATCCACATTGTCAAATAAGAGTATTGTCTATTACAGAACGCTTTGACTCTGAGGTTCAGTATAGAGTCATCAACTAACTTCTTATTATTTTTTTCCAAAGTCTCAAAAAATAGACAACTGATATTTATAAATAAAAATAAAAGATAATTTCAAAAAAACAGATCATGCCAAATCTTATAGACAATAGAAAAAGAAGAAATACTTCAAAATCTTGCTGCTTAGTCTGGGTACACCTGAATTAAAATTGGAAAAAATATATTATGATAAAGGTGAAATTACAAACATAATTCACTTTTAAATGAGGCTGCAGTATCCTGTATCCTAAACAACATATTAACAAGTTGGAGTAAAAAATAATGTTTAAGTGATGTACGTTAGTCAAAATCGAATCCAATTGATGTGAGAATTAGTCACAATTTTCTTTTTTTTTCTTGTCCTTACCCTCACCCCCTCCCTCCTTCTCTGTCTGCTCACCCCTTCCCCCATTCCCCACCATGTCATTAATCGTCCTAAAACTGGCATTTCTATCAGGGTCCCAGGTGAGATTGATGCTGCTGGTCCAAGAACCAGGGCTACCGCTGCTTCAGAGGAGAGGAAGGAGAGGATGAGGAAGACATAGTCTTGTCCTCGGAGGACTTTCATCTTCCTGGACACCAGATGAGCAGTGCAGTTTACAGAGACAGAGGCATGACGGTCCAGGGAGGGACATCTCCCCCGGGGGGAGTAGAGGAGAGAGTCAGAGGAAGCTTCTGAATGAGGGAACTCTTGAATGGAGTGATACTAGTTAAGCGACAGTTAAGCAGGGGAGGGAGGGCCCTGGGAAGGATGGGAAGAAGAGGCTATTCCAGGCAGAGGGTACATGTTGAGCAAAGGCAAGGGGGCAAGAAATAGCGAAACAATTTTGAGCAATGGGCTGAAATCCAACATAAAGATGCTGTAGGTAAAAACTATAACAGGAAGGGCTTTGTGTGGGGCTTGGACTTTGTCCTACAGAGCAGAGGCTTGTAAACTTCATGTGTGTGTGTGTGTGTGTGTGTGTGTATGTGAGGAGGTTGGTGACAGACCCTCTAAGAAGTTGATCAAAGCTAATGTTCCCACGAATAGAACTAAGGTCCACATTTCAGAGTGTTCACGCATTCTCTGAAGACTGTCCATGACCTTCAAATGAATAATCTGCACGGTATTATAAGGAGTGAGATTTTTGTTTTCGGAAGCTCTCTGGGTGACCATTTAAAGAACGGACATGAGCAGAAGTGTGCAGGTACAGAAAGCTGAGCTCCAGTAGACAGAGTGAGAGGTTAAACCACAGTAGTACAGATGGGGAACCAGGTTAGCATCTGCAGGCAAGTGTGAAGCTGTGAATGTCAAGATCAGACTTCATTGTTCAGCAAAGTCACTCTGCTCAACTCAAAAGGCATCAGTGGGGAGCTGATTCTGGAGGCTTTCTTTGCATGGCTGGAATCTAGGCTGGTGAGCAAAATAGGCCAGCCAAGCAAGAATGAGCTACACTCACCGTCACCCCACATGCTGGAATCTGCTGGTCATCAGTCACTTTGGGGCCCAGATGTCCCATGCCTTTGAAGGTTGGCAGCCAAGGACGTGAAGGAAGGCAGCGCTCTGACAGCTGAGGACAGGCCCCAAGGGCAGAGTGGGGTAGATGGAGGAGGTGTCATCCTTACAAGGCTTCACAGCAGCCCTCGGAAGCAGACAGGGCTAAGATGATAATCTCCAAAGGCCACCAAAGGTAAGGACTTACCGAAAGATATACAGTGAGCACCAGGGTGAAACTGGGACTAGCACCCCAAGAACACTTGACTCCTATGTCAGTGTCTTACCCAAGGCTGGTCCCCATTCCTGGTAACTCTAAAATCCTATAATCTTGTGATGCTAAATTACTGAGATCTCACAATAGGCTCCCCACCATTCCTTGGGGTTCTTTCATCCATATCTGCCCTTTTGCCCCAAAGCCTTTCTCAACCACCTGTGGAATCTGGAGCCAGACATTTGGCCTGGCTTCTCCGGTTTGAGAACCTCTCCAAATATTCCAGAAATCTTTTTCTTCTCTGAACTGCAGTGGTTCTGCAAGGGCTTCTGAGACCCCAAATTCTGCCCCAGCTCTAACGTTACCATTTGATTCTTACCAGCCCCACTAGTTTTAAATATAGTTACCAGGAATAATAACGACAATAGTAAATAAGATATTTTACTTCTTCCCCAAGGGTCAAGAATTGATGTGAGTATTTAGAAGCCTCGAAACAACTTTACAAGGCAATTGCTGTAATTGCCTCCATTTTTATGGATGAGAACTTTGAGAAACACACAAAGAGGTGAGTTACCTAATGAGAGACCATACAGCTAACAAGCCGAGGAACCAGGGCTCAGACCCAAGAAATCTGCCTGCAGGTCTATGCTCCTTATCCCAGGAGCAGAATAGTGAGGGGTCAGAAGTTCAAGAAAGGAATGGACACAGCCAGGTTAGCGCTCAGGGGCAGAGTCCACCATTATCCCGTTTGGCAGGCTGTGTCACACTACGGTACCGCCTAACACCTGTAGGAGAACACACTTACAAGGAGCCATCTAGTCCCTTATGAAGGAGCCGTCAGATTTAGTTAGTAAAAATATAGGATAGCTGATTAAATCCGGGTTTCAGATAAACAATAGTCATCTTTTTTAGTGTCAGTGAGTCCCCATCCAACGCTCGGGACGTATTTATTCCAAAAAAGTTTTGTTGTTGATCTGAAATTAAAATTTCGATCAGCTGTTGATCTGAAATTCAAATGTAACTGGGTATCCTATATTTTATCTGGCAAACCTACTTCCAGTGCAGTAGAACACGGATACGTGATGAAAGATTTCCCTTTAAAGACTGAATGGGTATGATTACCACTTTGCTCAGCTGGCCTAGAAAGTTGACATAAAAGATTTGGCTGAATCAGTTTCAAGAGAACAGGGACAACCTCTCTTCCTTCATCTCAATTGGGAGGTCTTTGGAGGCCACCATAGCGGAACCTGGAATAGCCCTCTAAAGTGGAGCAGGACTCCCGGGAATGAATTGGAAGAGGCCTTGCACACTGGCTGGCTGTGTCCCCAGCTCGGGGTCCGATATCCTGCTCACGGTTTGGAAAACACCTTACGTGCTGGTCTCCCTCCTTCTCAACCGCTATCTTAGAACGACCCTTCTAAGATGACCTACAAATAAATGCTCATTCCTGCTTCTCTCTGAACCTCAGGAGCCTCTTCTGTGATACTTAGAGAAAAAACTAAGAAAAGTGCGTACTAGATTATAACCCCTCCCCTCCCCGCTGCCATGTCATGGTCAGATGGTCATCATAGGTCATTTTCTTAGATTTTCCTCATAGCGAATGGTGCAGAGTCCCGGGAGAAGAATAACAAACCTCAAAGGATCACCCAGCCTTAACAACATGCTGTGAATTCCCAAAATTCTCTGCCAGGAAATCAGTTTTGAAATATAAGTAGGAGGGGCTGCTTCGCTGCATCTCAGACATCTGTGCTGAAGCTTCACTCATGGCTGGCATCCCAGACAGAGCCTCTTGGCTTGAAGAAACCTTCATCTCCTTGTCACAGCCTGACCCCAGCCCTCCCCCGTCTCCGCCCCCAACACCCAGTCCTGCCCAGCCCTCTGTTGGAGCTCAGTGAGAAACTGGCCTCTCACGTGCTTTCAATCCGCTTTGCCTTCCCTGATTACTGAGATGTCCCAGACCAAATCACACGGACGTGAGACGAATTTGAGTGGGTGGACTCCGCCTGTCTAAGGAGAGGTATTAGGCCCGCAAAGCTGAGACATGAGTAAAATGAAGATCAGAGTCTCAAAGCAAAGGGAACTTGTAAGGTGAATTGTATTAACATACATGAACGTTTCCATTTACAGGCATCTGGGTTGGGCCCCAGGCAAAAGCTGTAGTATTTCCCTAAAGAGGAAACTTCAGTTAAAAAGGATTTAGAACAAAGCAAAATCAAACTCTTCTTGGTGTTCATGGCTTTGTGGGATGGGCAGAAGCTTCCCCGTTGACATTCCTAAGGGTCAAGGTCCCAGCTTTTTTCTGATGTTTTCTAACAGAACTTGCTAAGCTGATGTAATCATCAGAAATGCCCTTGACTTTGTCAATTGGAGCCAGAATATTTTCATCACCGTTACCTTCACCCATGGCTGAGCATCATTGATCATTTATTTTGTGCGAGGAAGTTTGCTAAATATTCTGTATGACTTATATCATTTTTTATTTCATAATGATCTGCTATCGGAGACATTATTTTAATTTCCATTTTAAAGATGAGAAAACGGAGGTTTAACAACATTGAGGGATATGCCCAAGGTCACATAGCTAATGAAGGGGAAACCTGGCACTCAAAGACCAGACCGTTGGATCTGAGGCCGACATGTAACCACGGTGCACGCGCTGCTCCCCGGGGCTGCCCGCCAGGCAGTTCTGGGAAGTATTGGGCCGAGGAGAATAAAGAGGCTTCTCTCTGGTGGTCCCCGCTAGAGCCCTCCCTGATGGACAGAGTGGATCCATCCCTTCTCTTTTCCTTCCCTGCTTTATGGAGGCATTTATAAAAGTTTAAACTGATTTGAGGAGACAAGCGGGCTCAGCGAAAACAAAAACAAAACAAACTTCGATGTGAAACAGAGCTGTGTGTAAGTCATGGCCCAGCATCTTAAGTTTCCTAACCTACTAAGTGGGCATAATTCTATGTGCCTCATAGAACTGATACAAAATTTAACTAGAGAAACCTAGCCCGCTGCTGCAGTCTAAATGTTTGTGTCTCCCCAAAATTCCTATGTTGAAACCTAACCCCGAGGGTGATTGATATTAACACAGGGGCCCTTTGGGAGGTGACTAGGTCAGGGGAAAGGGATTAGTGCCCTTATAAAACAGTCTTTTTGCCCCTTCCACCATATGAGGACCCAGCAAAAAGGCACCATCTAGGAAGCAGAGAGCTTTCCACAGACCCTGACTCTCCTGGCACCTCGACCTTACACTGGTCATTCACTAGAACTATGAACAACATATTTCTGTTGTGTATTAATTACTTTGTCTAAGGTATCTTGTATGGCAACCCAAATGGACCAAGATACATATATTGAGACATATGATATGTATACACACACACATACACATATTTATGTATTTATTATGCGCAGGGACCTTTAGGCCCTTGAGAAATCTTCGTTCCCCTTCTTCAATGACAGGGATTTTACATTATAGGTTTTGTATCCGCAGGACCTAGCACAGAGCCTGGGATATAACGTGTGCTCATTTCACGTAGAGCATGTGATGTGCATAGGAATTAATGAATTAATGTGATGAAAGTCAAAACTCCATGTAGCCCACCCAGTTTACCATTCTGGCCTCTTCAGCCACCACTCCCCTCCAGCTGCACAGGGCTATTTGGTATGCAGCACACAAGCCGCAGGGGGCTCATCATTCCCTGTGTTGTGAATCCCTGCCACACCCCTCTGCCTGGCTCCAGAATGCTCAGTAGCTTTGCTGATGGGGACAGTGCAGAGTAAGACGCTGAGACCTGCAGCAGCTCCTCAAGCAGCTGAAGTCAGTCCCCGTGACCGCATGACTCCCTTCCTTGCTCTGTGAATGAGTCCTCCCTTCCAGGTCAAGTTCCCCTCCTCCCCCTAAATCGCTATTATTGGAGAAGGTCTCTGAATCCCACACTACCTTGGATGTTTCCTGCTTTGCCAGGTACCTCGTACTCACCCATCCAGTGACTATTTATTACCCAGCTACTAGGTATTGGATGAATCAAATGTTATCACTAGAGTACAAGCCAATGAGGCTGACGATCTAAGGAGGAAAGAAAGTTGCACAATAAACAAGTAAAAATGTAAAGTACGTGTCGGCTGTTGGCGTGTCATCAAGGACAAGTAAGTGATGAGAGGAAGATGAGGAGAGAGGAGAGTGGCCAGAGAGACGGCTCTAGTGCCTCCACTGGAGCAGGGGGATGCAGTGGGGAAGCAGAGGAAAGGGCTGTTGGGGGAAGAGGGTTCCAGATGGAGGGAGAAAGCAGGTGCTAGTGGCCTGTGGCAAGACGGCCTTGTGTGTGGAAGGAGGACAGGTGGAAACGAGGTTCCAGGGGGAATGGGCAGCAGATGGCACAAGGCTTCCACCCGTGCAAAGGTGGGTTTGCATCTCTTTGCTGTAGTGGATCAGAATCACACAGACTTGGTGCGAGGGCCCCACAGTCTGAGCTTCTGCAGGAGCCGCGGTGGAGGCAGGCTGACCACAGCAGGAGAGGGTGGCAGCTGCCACTGAGAGGCCTGGGAAGTTGTCAGGTGCTCTAGAATTCTACATGCACTTTGGAAATAGAGCTCAAACTGCAGCTGGATTTTTGTTTTTATTTTTTGCAAGCTTTCATGAGGCATATTTGATAAATAAAAATTGCATAAATTGAAGGTATATCCTGAGATGATGTGATCTATGGGAATGCTGTAAATAACTACCACAAATGAGTGAATGAACCTTTCCATCACCTCGTGCAGTTACCTTTGTTTTCCTGTGAGAACATTTATGATCTGCCCTTTTAGCAAATTTTGGGCATACGATACATTATGCACATTCAGCACATTCAGCACATTGTGATTAGATGCCCAGAACTTATTCATCTGATAACTAAGCGTCACCCTCTGACAACACCTCCCCGTATCCCCCACTCCCTCCGCCCCTGGCAGCCGCCGCCGTTGGTTGCTTGTCTGCTTTTCTGACTGTGACTTTTTAAGGTTCTGCGTCTGAGAGAGATTATACAGTACTTGCCGTATTTGGTTTATTTTACACAGCATATTATGTTCTAGTTCACCGTGTTGAATCTCCAAGGGTAAGATGGACTCTTTTTTAAGGCTCTACAATACACCACTGCGTGTATGTATGTACACCACGTTTTCTTTATCCATCTTCCCTCCACAGACCTTTAGGTTGTTTCCACACCTTGGTTATTGTGAATAATGCCGGAATGAATGCAGAGCTCAGATGCCTCTTTGACGCAGGGATTTCATTCCCTCGGGTATCTACCCAGAGTGGGATTGCTGGATCCTATGGTAATTCCATTTAACTTTGGGGGGAGTCTCTATGCTGTTTTTCATGAGGGCTGTACCAATTTGCATTCCCACCAACAGGACACGTACAAGGGCTCCCTCTCCTCACACTCTGGCAACAATTGTCATTTCCAGGGGATCCCTCGCTGTGGTTTGATGCACCTTCCCCTGATGACTAGTGATCCTGAGCACCTCTCAATATACCTGTTGTGCACCTGTATGTCTTTTTTGGAAAAATGTCTATCAGGTCTTTGTTCATTTTCCAATCAAGTTATTTGGTTTTTATTGGCTATTGAGTTGTGTGAGTTCCCGTTGCATTTGTTGGAGAGTGTGCCTCTGTTTTCTTATCTACAAAACGGGGATAGTGTTTTCACTGCTACGTTAAGTTTCACAATAGATGCACAGGAAATGTGAATTGTCTCCCTCCACATTCCAGTGCTATGAATGGAGATGATTGCAGGACCACTCATCATGGCAGGTAATTCAAGGTGTGGATGGGGGGAGGGAAGATGATGAATTTCAGGCCCCTGTGGGATCCCCAAGGGAGAGGTCCCATTACAGAGGATAGCCCACAATTTGGGATACAGGCTCCAAGGATTGGGATAAAAGTTTGGGAGATGACGCTGTACAGGTGGAAGCTGAAGCCACTGGCACAAGTCCAGAGTAGAGCCCCTTTCCATTCCCATGGTGATACTGTGCAGATTCATGGGACTAACATTTTACAGAGGGGATCATGAAATTGCTAAAAGTCTGCAAAATCTAATATCAAATGAAATAAAGGAACGCATATTCTAGAACTCCAGGCTAAGGGAAGCTGGGGAGGGTATGCAATAGTAAGAGAAGCTGAGTCACTGACGTGGTTGTAAGTATCACAAAAAAGAAGTCAGTTTAGGCAACACGCATGAACAGAGGCTTGAGTCCCCAGCCAGGCCTTCCCACTACGTGGCACTATTTGCTGATTTGTGGGTATTTTCTCCATCAACCCCGGGTACCTGGGAGGCTGCAGCACTGGACTCTGTTTTGCGTCTATCACTGCCCCATGACTTCTGCAAGCTGAGATGATCATTCCTCTGTGCACACTCGTGCAGCCATGTATAGTTCTGGCTCCACGCTGTGTGAAGCTCACTGACCCACTGTGGTTCCAAAACACAGGGCCCAGAGTGAGCCACAGGGCTGGGGTGCCGGGAAAATGTGTAGTGTAGGATGGGCTGAAAGAACTAGGGACTTTTTTTGTATGGGAAATGGGAGATTCAAGAGGAATGTGACCACACCACCAAAGGCTTTAAGAGCAACCGTTTGGATGAGAAATTGTTCCTCATTCACACTGAGTAGTATATTTGTCAAAGAGATATATTTTGGCTTATCGTTTTTAAGATTCTTTGCCACCCAACCGTGAAATGAGCTGCCTCTGGAGAGGTATCTGCACTTAGGCTGACTGACGGATCCCTTTTAGGTGGGGTTCAAGTATCAGATCTAAGATTGAACTTGATGGACACCATCCTCTTGCCCCCCTCATCATCCTACCCATTTTCTCCCCTTCCCGATCTCTGTGGACCTCTGCTTCTATCTCAGAGGAAGAAAATAATGTGAACTTTTTCTAAGTGGGATTCAAAACTTAGGCCCCTTTTCCTGTCAAGATGTAAACTGTCAATTAGACACGAAATATTCATAGCTCTTCTGAGTGATTAACAGGGGAGGCAAATGCCTCTCATTCCTCCGGGCTACGGAGGCCATGTGGTAACTGACCCCATCTGGGCGCCGAATGGCACTGGAGACCCTGAGGGTTCCTTCTCTCTGGTGCGGCCCCAGGTCAAGGCCGATCAATTTTGCTTTGAGGGAAGGAATGTGAGGAACGTCCCCCACGAGGGCCCAGAACAGATGTCGTGTTGTTCTTTCCTGACCGCCTTTGCTGAGTGGCTTGTGAACTGAGCCCTCGAAAGTCAAGCCCAGGAAGCTAATCATACAGATCATCAGGACCCTCAAGGACAAAGGGGGAGAGTCTGCTGGACAGACGGAGCGGGTTTCTCTGGCAGTTTCAAAGCCAGAGAGCCTAACAGCCCAAATGGTTTGACCCTTCATCTTTCAGAGAAAGAAACAAAAGCCAGGGAAGTGCTGATTCCCTTTAAGTCACACACAAAATTAGCCATGAGGGCCAGAATTAGGGTGAGGCCAGCAAGGCATGTGCACAACTCTGAGAAACTGGCCCCTCCTGAAAGTGTGTCCTCACTCAGATCACCTGGTCTCAGCCCTGAACCCTGTACCACCCAGGATGCAGACCCCCTGCCCCTACTCAGAGACCCTCAGAGACCACGGTGGTCTGAATGTTTGTCCTCTCCCCGAAATTCACGCATGGAAATCCTAATACCCAGTGTGATGGTATTAGCAGGTAGGAGGGGATGAGATCATGAGCGCAGAGCCCTCACAAGTAGGGACAGTGCCCTTAAAAGAAAAAAAAAAAGGCCCACGGGGTGCCTTTGTCCCTTTTGCCAAGTGCAGGCACATCAAAGGCAGCATCTATGAGCAAGGGGCCCTCACCAGACCCTGAATCTGCCAGCACCTTTATCTTGTATTTCCCAGCTTCTAACACTGTGTGAAACAAATATTTGATGCTCATAAGCCTCCCAATCTATGGTATTTTGTTATAACAGCCTGCTCTAAGGTAGAGATTTTATCCACGGAAGGTGAGGTGTTTTCCAGCAGGTGGTCCTGTCTCTATCAGAGCAGAGACGGGCCTGGGAGCCTGGTGGTGCCTGGAGCTGGTCTGGTGTGGGCAACTGCCCCACTGGGGCCTCATGTGATGATTGCACTGGAAAATAAGATTCTTTCTGGAAATTTGATCATCAAAAAAGGGATAAAGAAAGGCGCGATGCCTCACACCTATAATCACAGCACTCTGGGAGGCCAAGATGGGTGGATTGCTTGAGCTTAGGAGTTTGAGACCAGCCTGAGCAAGAGAGGGACCACATCTTACTAAAAATAGAAAAACTAGCTGAGTGTTGTGGGGCGTGGCTGTAGTCCCAGCTACTTGGGAGGCTGAGGCAAGAGGATCACTCAAGCCCAGAAGTTTGAGGTTGCTGTGAGGCATGATGCCACAGCACTCTACCCAGGGCAACGGAATGAGATTCTGTCTCAGAAGAAAGGGGGCAAGGGAGACAGTGTTAGTAGCTGAGCCTTCTTGGTCCTCAGATCTGGTTGCTTTCCTTGTCTTCCACCCGTTCCTGTGATGGGAAGGAAGAGAGAGGCAGCCTCTCCTGGGCCTCCCCGGCCTCTGCCTGTCTCCAAGGCTGCACCTCTTTGGCCACTCGCCAAACAGATTCCTTCCCACTGCCACGGGGGGGCCCTGTCTCTGCCCTCACCCACCTAATAGTCAAGGCCAAGATTGAACCCTTCTTCTTTGCTAGGTACAAAGGTGGTTAACACGTGGTCCTTGATTTTAGGAGCTTACAACTTACCAGCCGAGGAAGAAGCAAAAAAGATAATTAACAGCTTGGCACCTGTGGCTCAAGTGGCTAAGGCGCCAGCCACATACACCTAAGGTGGTGGGTTCGAATCCAGCCCCGGCCACCAAAAACAACAATGACAGTTGCAACCAAAAAAAAAAAAAATAGTCGGGCATTGTGGCGGGCGCCTGTGGTCCCAGCTACTTGGGAGGCTGAGGCAGGAGACTCGCTTGAACCCAGGAGTTGGAGGTTGCTGTGAGCTGTGATGCCATGGCACTCTACCCAGGGGGATAGCTTGAGGTTCTGTCTCAAAAAA
>CAUYQV010197521.1:0-17554 GCA_963574575.1 Galagoides demidoff | reverse complement strand
TCCCCTACTTTCTGAAAATTCATGTGACTCTGTAGGCTCTTTGCCAATCTGACACTAGCAGAAAAAATGATAGTTAAGGGCACTGGTTGCATAAGCCAGGGCTGTAGTGAACTCTGGGTAACCACAGCCTGTCATCCTCTCAGCCTTCTCAGTGCTTCACCAGAAAGTTGTCCCTTGACTGAGATCAGGGACAGTAGTAGGCACATCCCCTTTGTCTTCACTGAGAAATAATAAATACTGATTATAGTCACCAAGATTTGATTACAGTCACTGTCAATGTCAGTGTTATGTCCAACGTGACATTGACAAGGAAACGTAAGTCAGGCAGTCATCGCGGTTCACACTTGAAATGGAATTCCCTCCACAGAGGGTTCTTAAAAATGTCTAGGATAGCCCACATTAACACTAGTTTAATAAGCAGGGTATCAGAACTCGCTGTCATATTGTCTATAACTTTTATAAATTCTGAGATTTTTTTTTTCTGCAGTTTTTGGCGGGGGCTGGGTTTGAACCCATCACCTCTGGTACACGGGGCTGGTGCCCTACTCCTTTGAGCCACAGGCACCGCCCTAAATTCTGAGATTCTTTTCCTCCATCCTTTCTTTGATCTTATTCTGTTCCCTTCTGGTCTTTCCAAGGTGGTATCAATATTGCTAAGAGTTAGCAAACTAAATACAGAATCATTTTCTAGTTATTTCAGAAAAATTCAGAATGTTGGCTCAGTAAAAACCCTGCTTAAACTCACCATTACTCCAGAGGCCTGTAAGGCTAGACTTACATCCTGAACAACAGGTAGCAATGAGTCTCAGAATTGCTTTCTCACTGTAGTCTAAGACTTCAAGAAGTCATTTCTCAAGGTCTTATAAATTCCTTCCAAAAGTGCTATCAACCTTACCACATAGCCCAGTAGTCTTGATTCCTAACTACTTTTTCGATGACTTTCCTGAATGGTGGCAATTTTTTCTGGAGATGCTGAAAGAAGTACTTTGAAACTGAAAAATAAAATAAAATTAAGTAAAAAGTTTTAACTCATAATAAATGTAGTCTGTCTTAACTTCTTGGAGATAGATATCTCGTAGTATCGCCTCTCTAAATCAAACCCCGAAAACTGCTGTCTCCTTACCAAGCCAACAAGGACTTCTGGTTCTGGCTGTGCGTTTAGTGATGTAAACTCCACATATATCTTAATCTTTCCAGATTTCTTAGATTCCACCCTGACTAGAAATAAACTTGAGAACCACACGATGGTATTAATTCACATTTCTTTTATCTGGTCTTAAATCATTGCCTTTTGACAGAGTAGTTCCCCTGAAACATTCCCTAAAATGCCTCGGGTTCTGCAGCTATGTTTACTCTATTCTAATGTTTTTTACTTATATCTCACTGATGGAGAAGGAGTTTTATCTTTTCATCCATTTCTGCAATGCTAGAAAATCAGGTAATGCAAAGCCGTGCATTTTAATTCTAAAGCACCTATTCCTTGTCAGGAGCCTGACAAGTGGGCTTAATTGGAGTCAACTGCTGTGTCGGCTGACTTCTATTTGATGACATGTATTAACCCAGAGGCCAGATGTAGGGAACTTAGTTGAGAACCATTTTATTTCCATCCAAGATGGAATAGAACTTGATGAGTTTGCTTATTGCAGTCAAGTTTGTGAGGCCTGACAAGTCTCATAAAAAAGCTCATGTCACTGGGTGGCACCTGTGGCTCAGCGGGTAGGGTGCCAGCCCTGTATTGTTGAGGGTGGTGGGTTTGAACCTGGCCCCGGCCAAACTGCAACAAAAAAGAAGAAGCTCGTATTACTTATGTCATGGCTAAAATATTAGTGACTGGACCCTCCTTCCTCTAGTCCTGGGCATTTCAACAATCAATCCCTAACAAATCCACCACAAAAGTAACCCACTGGTCTTTAATGTAAGACTAGTAAGTCCATTATTAAAACATAGAGGCCCTGAAGGGGGTGTAGAGAAGGAAATCATTTTGGTCTTAACTATTATAATTGATATGACATCCTTTGCCTCCTTGCTTTTTGTCATGACAATAGGGATCCATTCACCATGGCAAACGTACCTTGTCCATAAGCCCGTACCTTGCTGTTACTCTAAACCTATTTTCCTCTTTCTCAGTAAATCCTCTTTTTCTTGCTAAAACTTTACTTGCTCTTTTCAATTGTCTCAGTGACTACCTCCAGCCACCACCATGCCATTCTAACAGAGTCATTGGAAAACACAGACCCCCTTTTCAGATAATGAGACCCAGCTTTATAATTGTGAGCTGCGTTTTCTGCAATTTTCTGAGGGAATTTCTTTTTAACTTTCCACGATGGAGCGTATTGGCAAATACTTGACAGCTCATATCTTAATAAGCAACAAAGACCGACTGATCAATAAACTGTGAAATGACAAATATTAGCAATTAGTGTTGGGTATCAACTGTAGCCACATCTGAAGGGAAATACTTTCCCAAGCTTTACTGCTTTATTTTAAGGGCTGACAATTTGTCCAGGCTTTGCTGTTGTATTCCAAACACAATGAGTCTGGAGACCCCCATGTATTAATTACTGCTTACTACCCTGACCAGCATACAGCAGCATCAGGCTTTTGATACGGTAACTTTGTAATCACTAGGAAAACTGGTAACACTTTCTTCTGTGTTGGGTATAGTTCAGTGAGCTCCTACTTGAGTGTGCTTTGTCTCTGTTTTATTTACTAAACATACATAGCATGTATTTGTGCTGCTCTCTTATTTAGGACAAATGTTAGTCTACTTTTTCTTCCTTCTTGCTGTACACAGAAGAAGTATAGAGAGAGGTTGCATCTCCTCCTTAACTAATCAGATTCATAAAAGAGAAGGTGAGGTTGTCCTTAAAATTTCTAGAAGAATTTTATGACTAAAGCATCACCAAACTGAAGAAATCATACCAATTAATTTGGTAAAATTAGAGTTACCCAACTGCATCTGGTAACTATAAAGATTAAGTAAAGTTAATATTCTCAGAATTAAGCTATTATTATGAAAACAAAGTATTCCGTTGTTCAAATCTGAAGGCAGGAGTTTCAAGTAGTGAATATAATATAAATAAACAAACTGCTTTATACAGACCTTCATTACATCATAGCTTTATAGCTTGAATTCACCACAGTGTTTCATTTCTAAAATACGGACAGTAATAAATTCACTTTGTATGCTTTTGTGAGGGTTCAATGGGTCAATATATAAAAAGCATTTATAATAAAGCCTCAGATGTCATAATATCCAATAAATATTAGCAACATTAGCTGTGCGATTGTTATTGTGAATAATTTCGCTAATATTTACAGTGTTTCCACTATGTGAAAAGTGATTGAAATAAAAAGCAATGTATGAATCTTTGGAGTGACAATCAATTTTAAAAGTTCAGATCGAATTTTATCACCCAATTCTTTCCCCCTCCACCATTTTCACAACTTCAGTTTAACCACCTGAATTCAAAATTATACTCCTCAGCAATTTAAATTATGCCATTATTCCTTTGCTCATTTTTTATCACAGATTTAAGCTCCACAGTGCCATGAAACCTGCAGACACAGAAGTTCATGATTTATGTATGTATTTGATAGCCTCACCCCTGACATCCTAGCCTCAAATCTAGACTCTTAAACTGCCTACTTAGCTCCGTTAACTGATTTTAATCTCGCATATTAGAGGAGCCAGTCAAATGTTCTTAGGCATTATCATCTTGGCACTTTAATTGAAATATATCTTTACATTTAAAAAAATGGAACATAACAGTGAATAAAAGTAGCCCTTTATTCACACAGTGTATGCTAATGTTGACCCAACTGCTCTTGGCTTTTCAAAGGACTCCTGTGATTTCCTGGAATTTCCTGAACTCAGCACTTTGATGACCATGGATGTTTTAACTTCATTGCTCTCCCAATTGCAAAGGAGCTTTTGACATTTGGATTTTGTGTTCATTTAATGGCAACTGCAATTAAAGCCTTCCCACATCAATGAGCTAACTTTGTAAGGCCACTTCAAAGGGTGAATTCAATATTCAAATTGCATGATGCGTATTGATCTGTGCGCTACTATTTGTGTGACTGGAAAACTACTCGTTAGAATTTTTCCTGACACAACTGATACAAAATAGTGAACAGAACTAATGTCACTCCAGAACTGTGCCTTCATGTAATGGGAACACAGGTGTTTAGCACGGTTAGCATGAGGTATATGTAGAGAAAAATAGCCAGACTCTCAAGGCTGACTAAATAATGGTTATTTAGAGAGGATGAGTGTCTAAACTGCAAGTATAGATTCCTCAAAACCTGATTTAATCAACTTGAGAATCACTTTTAAAAGGTCTCCCAAGAAATAGGAAGTTTGGGCAGCTCAGAAATGGCAGGTTTCTTCTTGAGTCCCATGAACTCTATTGGACTTAGGAATACTTGGTTTCCCGCCCCTACCCCAACTTTCATACGTAAGAAGAGAATGCTTCGTTTAGTAAGTTTTATGGACATTAAAAACTGCGTTTTTGTTGCAGCTGCAAATATTTACAATACTTACAAGGATACATGTCAAATCTATTAAGTGTAGAGTATAAATGTCTTAACATAATAATTAAGTGAGATGAAAGCTGTATTAACCAGTTCGATGTAAGTGTTCCAAATTGTCTATAAAATCATTGTACCCTATAAATGCATTAATGTACATAGTTATGATTTAATAAAAAAAATGTTAAGAGAAGAAAAAACAAATATTGACAATTTGATTTTTACCAGATAGAAAGGTGTAAAGTAAGACAACACCCCAGAACAACCTGGGAACGCTTATTTCATTGCAGACATTTTTGAGATTACATCTACACATAAAAAGTAGATTGGAGAATTATTATAATTATCTATTATAGATAAGTATGCCATTAAACATTTCATCTCTGCCAAAACATCTATTCACATAATTTCCAACATTTTTTCCTAATGTGCTTACTGCATATCAAAACAGAAACAACAAAGGCATCTTGAATTATCCAGTAAACAGCTTAAGGACAAAATGGAAGTTTGAACTCAGCCAACATTTAACTCAGCCTAGGTTTGGTTTCTTTTCAATGACCAAAATTTCAAAAAATATATATTTTTTAATTAATTTTTACCTGTATATTTCTTTTTTTTTGAGACACTTCTATGAGCAAGGATTAATAGAGAATATGGAATAATCATAATCATTTGGAAGGCAGGTACCCTTTTTCTAAAATGTTCTTATTCTAAGTAGGAAAAGGAAAACAAGTAAATATCCTCAGGGTCTCTGTCCTGAACTTGATACAGAAGTGCTTGAAAAAAAGCATTAAATTTCTCCTCATATTCAAGAGAAGTAGAAAGCTAGAAGATATATAAAAGAAGACAACTTAGCCATGTACTTCTGACAGTTCATCTTTGCCTTAAAGTACCAAGAAGGAAGAAAGAAGCAGACTTTTGCTAATTCTTATCTCTTTTAGCTACCAGAATGCACAATTGTTGAAGATATGTGAGCAGGCGACAAACATTGGTTTCAATATCATTAAAGAAAGCATATTTCTGAAATGTAACAATAATATTTATATAATTAAGTCCTCATATAGTTTCTTGCAATTGTTAATGTGGTTATTATTATTGAAACACTGAGGTTCAGAAGGTTCAGTGACTAACCTTGAGTAAGCTGGCCAGTCACTGGTAGAAATGGGACTAGCAACAGGTATTTTTACATCAACATTATACACCTGTGGGAAATAAGCAACTTGTATATGGAGAAGAGAATATGGAGAGAAGACAACAAGCAAATATAAACAAAATATACAATATTTACTGAGATTCACTCCTTGTGTTTGTAGGGCATATGTATACAAGTAGAAAGAGAGAGAAGCCATTAGAGGAATAATTATCTATCTTGTTCTGGAAGCCAATAGTGGAAAAAGAATCATCAGGACAACATACAACAAATACAGGACAATAAAATACACAGTCACACACACAAGCTGGCTTTATTTTACAATGCTTAAAATATAACAAAATCAACTTTTTTTTTTTTTTTGCAGTTTTTGGCTGGGGCTGGTTTGAACCCATCACCTCTGGCATATGGGGCCAGCACCCTACCCCTTTGAGCCCCAGGCGCCACCCAAGGTCACTTTTATTTTTTTTTTTTCAGGAAGATTAGGTGTTGGACAGTTGCTTCACAAGTTGAGTGATAATTCTAAAACAGTACGTCTAATTCTGTTTGATAACTGCATCTACTTTACGAAAGGACTTTTATCTAGGAGATAAAAATAGGCTTTTTAAAATGCATGTTTTGATTTTTTCTATTATCATTTTAAAAAAGATAATATGAAGAAAGAAAATTTACCTTTCTAAGATTTTGATCTACTTATGATTTCTCTAAGTAATATTATCAAAAGGTAACTATTTCTATAAATACTTGAAATCATATCTGAAGTTTGTACTCATTTTTTTGAATGTGAATACAGATATTATTCTGAAGTCCTTTACTTTAATTATTTCCTATTATAATAATATTTCTCCATACCATGTTTCTAAGATGCATAGGTTAGAAAAAATGGTTTTTGAAGATAATTTTGAAAAAGAAAACATGACTTGGTCATTCATTGATTTACTCAGTTCATTCATTCATTCAATACTATTTCTGAGTGACTACCCCATGAACAACATTGCCCGGTTCTAGAAATGTCAAAATCTAGAATATATATTCCCTACCCAAAGTAGACAAGTAACAGAGACAGATAATTAAACTGCAGGTAGCTCTAGAGTGTAGGGTAACTGTTGGAAGTTCAGTGTGCAGAGGAAGCATACTTGAGTACTTTTAACCCACACTGGAGAGGTCAAAGGAGGCTCCCCCCAGGAGATGGCATGAGTAGGATGTAGCCAAATATAATGGAGTAGGTGGTGGTAAGGGAGTTATAGATGGCTATGCCTCTACAAGATACTCTTAGGGAGCATATTCAAGGCATATTGAGTGCAGAGTGGCCGGGGCTGTAATATTCAGTACTTTGCCTGGAACTGAAATATGTAAGAAAAGATGAAAGGAGACCAAAAAACAATAGTGTTTTAATCACATCAGAAAGAGACTGTGCAGTATATTAGAGAATTATACAATATTTACTGAAATAAACATCCCTGTGAAGGGTATGTGTATATACGATTCTGTCCAACACCTGACTTCTTGCTCCAGAAAGAGTTATGTCTGTTGATTTATAGTTTGGAATTCATTTTAAAGTATCTACTAAGATTCTCCAGAAATAGAGTCACAAATATAAATAGAAACCCTCGCTGGTCAGAAAAATATTTTCTATTGCTCATCTTCCCCACTCCTTCTCACCACAGATTGGTTCTGCATAATTATCTTTAGCACTCTTTTTTCAGGAAGGTTAGTTTTCTCTTCCTAAGCAATGATAACAAATATATGTCATGAAGAATAGGGATTGATAATCCTTGTAATTTCAGCTATGCTAATGTAATTACAAATGCTATTTATATTTCTTATCTATTGAGGATTTGTCACAACAAAAAATACATAATCCAGGTAGAACGTGAAAAGTACAGTTGCGAGTAGTCCTCTCATCAAGGCAGTTTACATTTTGTTGTTGGTAGAATATTGCTAAGTTGTTTGCCTGAATAATGCGTGAGGTAAAGAATTTGACAGGTTAATTATACATTGCTTTAAAAAGTATTTCCTAGCATTTTATTGAAAATTGGTTGTGTTTTAATATCTTCGATTCTCCTGCAGCTTTTTATATGGAACCACAAAAATATCTACCTGTCAGAAAAGTTTCATCAGATTTTCTAACTGTATTTCCGGACCTTTGCTCATATGATCTGTTGGTTTCTCCCCAAGAGAAGACGAGTGACTGATCTGAGGGACCAATGTCTGGAACATTATCTGAGGGCATGTTATATTACTATTGCCTTAGAAGTCGTGAGCCCATGCAGTTTGCAGAATAGAAACCCATCTATGGAGGTTTTCTGCCCAACCGAGTTTTCTGGCTGACCATCCTCCTCTCTCAATTTCTTAACAGTGACCTGTGTTGTACCAGAATAGGATACAGTCCCCTCATTTTTTATTCAGGGAAAAGGAATTGGATCACGTTTGGTTTGGCTCTCATGGTTTACGCATGGTTGTCCAATTTGGCTTTTGTCACCGCAGTAACTCAGGATTTACTCTAATTAAGGATGAACTCAGCTAATGATAAAGCAGCGTATTCTTTCCTGTGTGGTCATGGCTTCTAGTGAGTGTAATTCTCTCAGACAGAATCTCCAAGTGGAGGAGTCCTGAAAGTCAAAACTATTGAGAGGGCGGTTATCACACAGCAGACCCAACGCTCTTCAAGCTGTGTTTTCTAATAGTTACAAGGCACCTTCCCTGATTCATGGTCATCACAAAGAGAGATAGCCACAAATCCATTGGTCAGCATGTATGAGATGACTGCCATGACTTTTTCTTTCCCATCTATATCTGTCCACTACACTCTAGATTCATATTTTCAAATCTGTAACATCACGAATTTTGTTATCTATTAGTGTCATAAACATACAAAGACCAAAAAGGTCTGTCCTTCTAAAAACCTTCTCCTCAGTCATACTTGATTTCTCCTTCTCTCCTCCCTTACCCTTCATCTAATCCATCACAAATTACTCTTGAATGTGCCTCCAAAACGCACCTTGGGTCTCTCCACTTCTGTTTTACTGGGTGACACGTTACTCTAATCTCTCTCTCATCAGTTACCGTCTCCACTGTCGCAATTACCTCCTAACTGCTCTTCTTGGTTCACATTATTATAACAGTTCACATTCAAAATTCTCCAATGTTTTCCAATCTTAATCTAAAACATCCTTTATTCTTACCTTTATTAACACCCAAGTTATTGGCCCTGAAACTCCTTGCCCAACCCCATGCCTTGCCACTTTCTTTGCTCCCCACTCTCCATGCCACAGGCCCACAGCTGACTTTTTTCACTATGTTTAGAACACAGCAAGATCGCTTATATTCACCAGCTATCCTAGGCCTCTGCACCAGCCATTCCGTCTGCCCAGAAAGTTTTTTTCACTTGCTAGTTCATGTTGGTCTTCACCAAAATTGGAAGCTTATTTTATGTGTATATAAATATATTTATATAGAAAATATATATAATTTCTATGAATTCATACATGAATTGAAGCAAGACATTTTGCAGTAACATCTTTCATAGATTTTCAAACATAATTCTTTTTTAACCATCTCTAATGTCTGCTTTAATTTTCTCTTTACTTAATGATTTCTTAGAAGGGTATTATTATTATTATTATTCCTTGTAATTATGTTCAAGATCAAGGTAGTATTTTCTCCTTCTATTATAAATCAATTAATTTTATTAGTTTAATATAGATTTATTTGCTTCTTGATCAGAACATGTAGCTTAAATGACTCATGATACTGGCAGTTTGGTACTTTACCTTTGCTATTATTTTTTATGATCTTTTAAAAAACATATTTCAGGGCTGGGCTCGGAGGCTCATGCCTGCAATCCTAGCACTCAGGGAGGCCGAAGCAGGTGGACTGCCTGAGCTCACAAGTTCCAGACCAGCCTGAGCCAGAGTGAGACTCCATCTCTAAAAATAGCTGGGTGTTGTAGCGCCTGTAGTCCTAGCTACTTGGGAGACTGAGGCAAGAGAATCACTTGAGCCCAAGATTTGGAGGTTTTTGTGAGCTGTGACACCATGGCACTCTACCGAGGGTGACAAAGTGAGACTCTGTCTCAAATTAAAATAAAATCAAATAAAAAACATATTTCAGGGTATTAGACAAGACTATATGTTTTGGTATACACATAAACACACATACTGTTTGTGAATCTATCATTAGTGGTAGTATAAAAACTAATGCGAAGCCATAGTGTTTGAAAATCCTCTGAGAATGTTCCAGTTTGGTGGGCCGCATACCCTCACTCATAGCCTGTAAGGACACTGGAACACCTGACGGGCCTTCTGATGACCACAGGATGAAGTGACTTGTTTGTAATCAGAGGACATCTTTTATTTTCTATTTTCAAAAATTTATCTTTAAACAAGAGAAATATACTAACCCTAGTGATATATACTATGACGGAGAATGGAAAACTAAAACCCAATAAAGCTCACATCTCAGGATCACTTTGTGAAAATGTTCACTGATAGGAACTAGTCCAATAGCAATCATGTATGTTATTTAATTTGTTATTTTGATCCTGATCTCTCTCTCTCTTGCTCTTTCTCTCCCTCTTTTTATATTCTAAGTTTATTTTTCCATTTAAGACTTTTTTGACAAATGTTTTATTTTACCTGGTATTAAAATTCACTTTCATCAATTTTTTGAACTTGATAAGTATCTCTGACAATCTTTTCTGTTCTCCTAACTGCCTTTGTGTCTTTGTTTTAGATATAATCTAATAAAGGAATTACGCCTTTCTTCTACATATTTATTTTATTGACATTGACAGTCTCTTGATGGCATAATACAGTTGTATCATTATTATTCTTTGTTGTTGTTGTTCATAATTGGAATCTATATATCTTATTGCCCTTTCCTATAAGTTGCCTTTTGATTTTAAAATACATGTTTAAATTTGTCTTTTCTATTGAAACTTTCAGCAGGTATTCCATGAAAATGTTACACTTCTTTTAAAATCGTCCATAGTTATGACTCTCTTTTGACATTATTGTTGGGGGAATACATTCTAACAACCACTTTCGGTTTTTCAGACATATCAGCATTTTTATATGCAAATATAACTTTTCCAAAGGTAATGGCACCTGAGGTGAATGTGGCAACCACATGCTGTATATGGTAAGAGTAGAATCTTTAGGCATCTTTCTCCTAAACTTCTTTAAGAGAAGTGTGGCTCTAACCTCTGCCACAACACCTACCTACATATATTTTAGATAGCATTTTGTTCTGATCAGATATCTCAATCATATTCCATCCACTTTCCACCTTTAAAATAAACTTTTAAAACACTTAATGGCCTTTCTCCTTGTTTTCCAGAATTATGAGTTTAGTGCGTTTAACTTCTAACACCTTTGTTGTCTTTTGATAAATAACATTTCAGGTTGAGTAAACACGTATTTTTAGTACATTATCTTAAGCCAAAAGTTTAAAGTCATATAATTTCTAGAATATTCTTTTTGTCTTCCCTTCTGTTACCTTCTTCTAACAAAACTCTACACGTTTTTCAAAGACCATTCTTTGTGCCATCTCTAGCTACTTCTTCATTTGAATATCTCATTCCTTATTCCAGTTTTGGTCTTCTTAGTACATACATTCTTATAACTTACATATATTCTTTTTCCTTAAGTTGACTCTTAAGGGTAGAATATGTATTCATAGTTTTTATTACCTATTTGGTGCCATTAGAACTTAGCATAAAAGTTTGTGGAGAGTAGAGAACAACAAATAATTGATAGAAAAAAAATTTCAAATTTAAAGCATAAAAGACCCTTGGGGATTATATAGACTAATATCTTTGTGGATGACATAATTGAGACTTACTACTTTCAAAGTCAATACTGCAATCCAGATCTCCCAGCCAATGTCCAGCATTCTTTCTGCTCTATGATAGGCTCATACGCTCTTAAATTCAAAAGAAACTATGGAATTATTTAGCACTCAAAGTGGAAAATTGCAGATTTGTCGATAACTTGACATGCAACTACTGGGCAAAGAGTCTTGAGAAAATTTGCTTTTTAAACAAAGAAGATTATATCATTTTTTAAAAAATCTGTGAATGATATGCATAGAATGCTTTTTAATGAATATACTCAACTGAATTTCCTTCTCTTTAATAGCTGAGGTTTGCTTTATTATCTCAATTCAGTCCTCATCCACATAATAGTTCTTCATTTATGTGCAAGAATAATATTACATGTATGTCAGGGACTGCAAATACATAACAGGTATTGTGCCACTCCCCTATCTCATTATCATGTAAGATAAGCCATTTTTGTCCCTGAATTAAATCTACCTTAAGAATCCTTCTTAACTCCATTCTGTGGAAAACCATTGTCAATGGATGGTCTGTAGTCCATACAAGATTTTGTGTTGCTATTTAAATATTCATAGCTTCTTCCTGGGATGCCATTCCTATTTTCCCCTTCTTTGAGGTTTAATTATATAGAAACATGTATAGAATCAACTTGAATTGTGGAATATCCATTTAACTCAATTTGGCCAATAGAATATGCATGGAAGTGAATATGTCACTTCCAAATAGAAGCCTCAAAATCTAGTTTTAGTTTGTGGTTTTCCATGTCTCCCTTTTTTCTTCTTTGGGTTCTTCTCTGTCAGTGAAGATCTTGGGGTAAAAATCATGTTAAGAATTACAGCAACCTGAGCAAGAATCAAGGCATGGTGTCATTAGCTACCAGGACTTGATCATTGGTAACCACCACATTGTGTATCTTCTGATCTGTAAAGCACATCAATGGGTTCATTCATTTATTCATTCATCCAACATGTTTTGCTCTTCAATCACATTATTAGGTTCTCAGAATACAACAGTAAATGAGATAGACATGGTTTCTGCTCATAGAAATTAAATAAAAATGAGAAAGCTGGGGTTTTTTTAAGCCTTTAATCACAAATAAATAATTAGAGATTGAGATAAGTGTTATGAATGGAACTAATTAAATGCTACAATAGAGAAAAGTGGGAGTCTGATTTGGAAACTGTGTTCAGAAAACTCTTCTCCGAGGAGATTAAATTTACATGGAAGGTATAAATATACGAGAATTAACAAGCTATGTGGGATCTAAGATAAAGTAGGAAAGGATTAAGGATAGGGACGACATAGCCAAAAATCTGAAGGAAAAATAACTTGACATATGTCAGTTATGGAAAAGAAGCCAGGAGGATCTAAAGCATAGTTAACAGTTAATTAACTCTGAGAGAAATCAGAGTCAATTACAGGATTTTAGGCAGGAAAGTTATGTACAGTTATCAAAAATGACTCTAGTTATTATACAAGGAAATAAGTTAGAGGAGACAAAAGTGAAAGTAAAAGAAACAGGTAAGAGATTGTTTAAGTAGCCATGATAAGCAAGACCTAATCTAAGTGGCTTAGATTATGATGCTAGCAATGGAGACTGTGAAGGAATTAAATGTTTAATTTGAGAGTGGAATCAGCGAGAATTGCCAATGAAGTAGATTAAAATAGAAGGTAAATAGTAGAACAAAGCGTGACTCCTGACGGCAGTGGCACCATTTCCTATAGGCTGGTGTAGGAAAGAGGTTTAGTTTTAAAAGTTGTTATATCAGGTATGAATGGAGAATTTAAGTTTAGATCAATTAACTTGGCTTTGGTATGAGATGTTAAAATGGAGTTATCAGGTAGGCAACTTACAACTGAAGTTCATGGTAATACATGTGCTGGAGATATAAATTTGTGTCATCACAAGATAGAAGGGTCTTGAAGGCATGAACATGAATATAATCTCTTAGTGAAAGAACGTGGACAAAGGCAAGTGAGGAACCAAGTTTGAGCATTGGACAACATCAAAGTAGGAGAGTTGAGTCAAGAGCAAAGCCAGCCAAAGAAACTGAGAATCATTAGCTGTGAGAAAGGGGGGGAATGTATAAAAATCATATAACATAGGCATTATTAAGACTTTCTAAAACACAGTGAGTGGAAATCTGCCATTTCTTTGGCAACACTAAATGAAATAACAGAAAAAAGAAGTGTTTATTGAAACTGTTAACATGAGAGGCACTTAGTGATTTTGAAAATGGTGTTGAAAACAAAATCTGGACTGAGGAGGTATACATGAGTTAGAGCTAAAGATGTATGTGTCTTTCCTTAGAGAACTGAACACATTGAAGAGGATTCCAGAAATAGAAACATTTCCTGGAAAAGGTGTGCGTCAGTGTGACTCCATGCAAATAAATAACACCTACTCAGTCCATTTGCATTGAACTGAAGGACCCCAGGAGACCAATGCCAGAAAACCCTCTGCATGGAGAGACAAAGGTGCAGCCCCTCCCTATGATCCTCACAGCCTTAGAAGTCTCAGGCATGAGAAAATACAGCACAGGAGAAAGCTTCAAGAGAGAGTAAAGGTTACAAACTCGGAGTTTATCTTTAACTCCATGATTGAACTCCTAACACACCATTTACCTCACTTCTGTCTTCCCTTAATCTTATCATTGCTAATATATGACTTAGGGCTGGGACAGCACGCTGTGTCTAATGAGTACTGTTTTCAGTACTCAGGGTCAGCAGTGATGCTTGGCTTTCTCCCAAATTACTCTGTTCCTAGGGGCTAGCACTTTTAACCCTATCCTCTATCCTACAAATGTGCATTAGTGGAAGATTTTTTAAACAATGTGTGAGGCACTAATCCTGGTTTTATATTGATGGAGCTATCCTATAGGAAAAGATAGATTTATGATGTACTAGAATGAAATTATAACCATAGACATGAATTCCTCCAGTTGATGGAAGACATGGAACCCACAGCACATGTGAACAAAAGAACAGACTTTAATTGGAGGATGATCCATTCATTCATCTTTACATGAAAGAAAGGGATACAAAGAAATTTCAGAGCAGGTAGTTCTGCAGATAGGATAGCAGGAAGATAAGGATATCGGGATTACTTAAGTGAAATACGAATAAATTGAAATTGATTAGGGAGAGAGAGAGAGAGCGAATTGTAATAAGAGATAAGTCTATGAAATCCTTAAGCAATAATATTGAAGAAATAGAGAAATTATACCAGATTAGACACTCATTGATTTCAAGTGTGGTTGGTAATGTGGTTGTGAAATGCCTTTGCAGTCTAAAGAAGGACCAATACTGTGGTTTCTCCATGGTTTTGGTGTGACTTAAGTATAACTGACAGAGAAAGGGGTAAGCAATTATAATAAAACCCACAAAGTCTCAGCTAGAAAGCAGGACACAAAAAGACAAGGCTGATGGGCTCCAAGTTGTGGGATAAAAGAATGGATGTCTCACTGGGGTCAAAGGGTTATAGCTGAGGGAGCAGTTGGGCAAATGAGTAGGAAAGTCAGAAAGTAAAGGTCAAAGTAATGGAAGCAATTGATCACGTGTTATCCTGGTCTTAGAGCTTCCTTACTTCAACTGTTAGTGCAATTGTGATTCATTTATGAATCCCTGTTTTATTATTTCCTCTTTGCCTCCACTAATTTAGCTATTTTTATCCCATTGCACTGTATGCTTTTATGTCAGCAGTTTAAAATAACTTGTTGGAACAAGAAAGGCATTAATTAATTAATTTGCATATTTCAATATACTTTTTTATAGCCTGGTTGTTAGATCTATTGTCATCTCAGTCTCATTTCCTGAATAAATTTCATTTATTTTTTTGATACCCTTAATAAAATGAAGTACCCAGCACTGAACATAGTCATCTGGCAATAAGGTAGAAGTGTCACAGTCAGCATCTGGAAGAGCCAAGACTAATAGACAGGTCTCAACACCCTGCTCCAACTATCCCTTAACCTGCATGGTAAACTAGAAATAATTGCAAATATTCACTGAGTGAGACCCTTCTTCCACACATAGGGCTTAATAGGGATGGCACACTGAAAGAAGAAGAGTTGTCTTGGCCCACGCATTAAATACACAAATACTAAAGAAAGCTGATAAACAGGATATCCAACTGTGTATTGCAACGTGCTTATAAAGAGGATATCCAACTGTCTCTAGCAAGGCATATTTCCATTTCTGCATGGAATACCCTGATGTTATTTGCTATAGCGACCATGAACCAATGCTGCCATAATGAAATATTTCAAAAGAAAGTGCTTTATAAGCACATTGCATAGGAAAGAATTTTTTTTTCAGTCTGATAGTTCCATCAAATTCTTGCTAGAAACGTTTGATGTACTGTATCAAATTAACATTTAAACACTGGGTTTACATACTTTTGTTTGTTTGTTTCAGAGCCACAAAGAAAACCTACCTTTCTTCACTTTTAGTATCATGAGTCAAAGACCTGCTATTTCCACTTTCCCATCTCCATTTTACCATTTTCAGACAAATAGCACTGTCTCCAGAAAAGCAGTAATTTTATTTCTACCCGTTGTGTTCTCTGTTCAGTTTCAATTTGACTTCCCAGAATCACATAACCGAAAGGAACAGTGAGCGATCATCTTGACCACCCACTCTGGGAAGGAGTCTGGACACCATGCACTTCATGGCTAGATAAGAGATCTTCTGTTTGACATGCAGTTTCTTCCTTGATCAATCAACACATATTTATTTTTATTTCAAGTCCAAAGCTGTCACAGAGTTTATTAAGATCATAATAACAATCACAGGAAAAGATATTATATCACAGTTTGTTTATCTCTAAAATAGGGACTGATGCCATGTACCTTGCAGGGTTGAAGTGATTTATTCATAGAAGTCTATTGAAGCAGCTAAGTACTATCAACCCATTCTGTAGATAAGGAATCTAAAGTTAATAGAGGTGCAGTGGCATCGCTGAATTATTCTGTACCAATGTCATGAAGCTAGTAAGTAGCAAAGTCTTGCTTGACCTCAGTCTTCTGACCTCAAGGTTTTCCTTCTAATCTCCTGTCTTATTTCTCCCTCCTACCCCTGAATGCCTTATAGTAGCGTAGCAGGATGTATTTTTATAAGGTTCTTCCACACAACATTCTTATTTTGAGTAAATATTTCTGTTTTTGCAAATGAAGAAATGAGATGTTGAGTAAGTGGCTTGTCTGTGGTCATTTGGCTGGGGAGGCAGACCAGGTCTTACGCTTCTCTCCTCCGATCCCAGTTTAATGAATTTCCCACTGAGCTGCATCAGTCACCAGAGTTTACAATCTTGCTTAGAAATCCCCATCAACACACTTGAAACAAAGAAAAGTTAAGTCTTCAGAGTCTGTACTACTACTTACAAGTACAGTGGGAGAGGAAAGTTCATGAGCTGAAGTGGTTTTCCAGTTTCCTACTTCATTCTCCCCAGCTCTTGCCATTTCCTGAGCCCGGTACAGTTCAATCTTCCTACTTCCCTGTATCATTTTACTCCATCTGCTTTCCCCTGAACTTCATTTGACTTGTCTATTAAATATTTCCAAGTACAAGTATTACATTCCTTTCACCCTTGAACACGGTTTTCTTCACAAATGATCAAATTCACTGAGAACTATTTCTCTCTTTAGTTAACTTCAGTGACAAATTGCTCATTATTTCACAGGATTTACGTGTTTATACAGATTGTTAAATACCTTCCACGTTATTCCCCAGCTTATGTGGCTGTGCAGGAAGTCGTCAGTGACTCAATATTAGCTGCATGCCAAGAACTGTAGCTTGAGCAGCCTTCCACTGTAACTGCATGTCCTGCGTCCTGCCTTCGCCTCCCCCTGATATGTGCATCTGTGGCCACTGGTCAGGCCTGGGAACAGTGTTATTTCCCGAGTGTTTTCACCTGCTAAAGGCCTGGCTGGGTCTGTAAGTTTGCCTTGTAATATGCCTAACGGTGAAATGAATCTCTCTAAGAGTAGAATCAGAATGTTTTAAAACAATAACTGAGAAAATGACATGAAGGC
>CAUYQV010197517.1:0-14767 GCA_963574575.1 Galagoides demidoff | reverse complement strand
CAGTGTAAAAGTGTTCCTTTCTCTCTACATCTGCACCAGCATCTGCAGTTTTGAGATTTTGTGATGTGGGCCATTCTTGCTGGGGTTAAATGATATCTCAGGGTGCTTTTGATTTGCATTTCTCTAATAATTAGGGATGAGGAACATTTTTTCATGTTTGGTAGTCTGTCTTCTTTAGAGAAGGTTCTATTCATGTGTCTTGCCCATTGATATATGGGATTGTTAGCTTTTTCATGTGGATTAATTTGAGTTCTCTATAGATCATAGTTATTAAGCTTTGGTCTGATACAAAATATGCAAATATCCTTTCCCTTTGTGTAGATTGTTTGCTTTGGTTGTTGTCTCCTTAGCTGTACAGAAGCTTTTCAGTTTAATTAAGTCCCACTTGTTTATTTTTGTTGTTGCAATTGCCATGGAAGTCTTCTTCATAAAGTCTTTCTCCAGGCTGATATCTTCCAGTGTTTTTCCTATGCTTTCTTTGAGGATTTTTATCATTGCATGCCTTAAATTTAGGTCTTTTATCCATCTTGAATCAATTTTTGTGAGTGGAGAAAGGTGCGGGTCCAGTTTTAGTCTTTTACATGTGAATATCCAGTTCTCCCAGAACCATTTATTGAATAGGGATTCTTTCCCCTAGTGTATATTCTTGTTTGGTTTATTGATGATTAGGTGGCTGTAAGATGTTAGTTTCATTTCCTGGTTTTCTATTTGATTCCAAATGTCTATGTCTCTATTTTTGTGCCAGTACCATGCTATTTTGACCACTATGGCCTTGTAGTACAGCCTAAAGTCTGGTAGGCTAATGCCCCCAGCTTTGTTTTTATTACTAAAAACTGCCTTAGCTATATGGGTTTTTTTCTGGTTCTGTACAAAATGAAGAATTATTTTTTCCAAGTCTTCTAAGTATGATGTTGGTATTTTAATGGGGATGGCATTGAATCTGTGGATTGCTTTGGGAAGTATAGACATTTTAATAACGTTGATTTCTTCCCAACCATGAGCATAGTATGTTCTTCCATTTGTTTATATCCTCTGCTGTTCCTTTTCTTAGGGTTTCATAATTTTCTTTATAGGGGACCTTCACCCTTTTGTTAGGTATATCCCTAGGTATTCCATTTTCTTTGAAGCTATGGTGAAAGGAGTTGGGTCCTTAATTAGTCACCTATCTAGGCTGTTATTGGCATATACAAAGGCTACTGACTTGTGGACATTGATTTTATATCCTGAGACATTACTGTATTTTTTGATAACTTCTAGGAGTCTTGTGGTTGAGTCTTTGGGGTTCTCTAAGTATAAGATCATATCATCAGCAAAGAGGGAGGGTTTGACCTCCTCATGCTCCCATTTGGATGCCCTTTATTTCCTTCTCTTGCCTAATTGTGTTGGCTAGAACTTCCAGCACTATGTTGAATAGTAGTGGCAATAGAGGACAACCTTGTCTAATACCAGTTCTAAGAGGAAAAGCTTTCAGTTTTACTCCATTCAGTGAAATATTAGCTGTGAGTTTGTCATAGATAGCTTCAATCAGTTTAAGAAATGTGCCACATATGCCTATACTCTTCAGTGTTCTAATTAGAAAAGGATGCAGGATTTTATTGAATGCTTTTTTTGCATCTATTGAGAGGATCATATGGTCTTTGTTTTTGCTTCTGTTGCTATGGTGAATAATGTTTATGGACTTGTGTATGTTAAACAAGTCTTGCATCCCTGGGATGAAATCTACTTGATCATGATATATGACTTTTTTTTGATGATAAGCTGTAATCTATTGGCTAGAATTCTGCTGGGAATTTTTGCATCTATATTGACTAGTGAAATTGGTCTGAAGTTCTCTTTTTTAGTTGGGTCTTTTCCTGCTTTTGGTATCAGGGTGATGTTTGCTTCATAGAACGTGTTGGGGAAGATTCCTTCCTCCTCAATTTTTTGGAATAATTTCTGCAATATGGGAATAAGCTCTTCCTTGAAGGTTTGACAGAATTCTGGTGTGAAACCATCCATACCAGGACATTTTTTTTGTTGGGAGATTTTTTATTGTTCCTTTAATCTCAGTGCTTGAACTTGGTCTGTTCAGGAGATCTATTTCTTCCTGGCCAAGTCTAGGGAGAAGGTATGATTCCAAATATTGATCTGCTTCCTTCACATTGTCAAATTTCTGGGCATAGAGTTTCTGGTAGTATTCAGAGATAATCTCTTATATCTCTATGGCATCAGTTGTTATTTCCCCTTTATCATTTCTGATTGAGCTTACTAGAGATTTTACTTTTCTATTTCTAGTTAGTGTGGCCAAAGGTTTATCTATTTTATTTATTTTCTCAAAAAACCAGCTCCTTGTTTCATTAATTTTCTGAATGATTCCTTTGTTTTCAATTTCATCACTCTCCGATTTAATTTTGGATATTTCTTTGCTTTTGCTGGATTTAGGCTTAGATTGTCCTTCCTTTTTCCAGTTCCATAAGATGACTTGTGAGTTTGTTGATGTGCCCTTTTTCTGTTTTTCAGAAGCAGAAATCTAAAGTGATAAATTTTCCTCTCAGGACTGCTTTTGCTGTATCCCACAGGTTCTGATAGCTTGTGTCTTCACTGTTGTTAATATTTTCCTCTTTTATCTCTTTCTGTACCTGACTATCATTCAGCATAATGTTGTTTAATTTCCATGCCTTTGTGTGGGGTTGAATGTTTTTGTTGGAGTTGCATTCCATCTTTAATGCCTTGTGGTCTAACAAGATACAAGGTAATATTTCAATTTTTTTGAGGTTTGTTTTGTGTCCTCCTAGGATGTGATCAATTTTGGAGAATGTTCCATGGGCTGATGAGAAAAATGTATATTCTTTAATGTTGGGATGGAGTGTTCTGTATAAGTCTACCAAGCACAGTTGTTCTAGGGTCTCATTTGAGTCCCTTACATCTTTGTTTACTTTCTGTTTAGAGGATCTGTCCAGCTCTGTAAGAGGAGTGTTACAGTCCCCTGTTACTACAGTGTTACAGGATATCATATTGCTCAGACTAATTAAAGTCTGTTTCAAAAATCTGGGAGCATTTAAGTTGGGTGCATAAACTTTAGAATTGAAATGTATTCTTGTTGTATTTTTCCCTTGACCTATATGAAGTGCCCATCTTTGTTTTGATATTAGTTGCTTTAAATCCACTTGTATCTGAAAATAAGATTGCAACCTCTCTTTTCTTCTAAATTCTGTTTGCCTTCCAACCCTTAACTCTGAGTTTTAATTTGTCTTTTGAGGCTAGGTGTGTTTCCTGCAGATAGCAAATGGATAGCTTGTGTTTTTAATCCAATCAGCCAGTCTATGCCTCTTTAGTGGGGAATTAAAGCCATTAATATTTATTGAGATAATTGATAAGTGTCATAGTGTTCTATTCATCTCATTTTGTTAAAGTCCATTGCTTAGTTTTATCTTTTGCATGTTGTGGAAGCTAGGTTCTGTCCTTTAATTTCTGGGTGCTTACTTTGCTGGTGGTCCAATGTGATGGTCAGTGTGTAGAATATGTTGAAGTATTTCCTGTAGAACTGCTCTTACTGTGGCAAATTTCCTCAATGTTTGCATATCAGTAAAACATTTGATTTTTCTGTCAACTTTAAAGCTTAGCTTAGCAGGATATAGAATTCTGTGTTGGAAATTGTTTTGTTAAAGCAGATTAAAGGTAGATGACCATTGTCTTCTGGCTTGAAAAGTTTCATTAGAGAAGTCTACAGTCACTCTGATGGATTTGCTCCTATAGGTCAATTGGCACTTACCACTGGAAGCTTGCAAAATCTTTTCTTTTGTCTTGATTTTGGACAGGTTCATCACAATGTGTCTTGGAGAAGCTCTATTTGAGTTGATGCAATCTGGGGTCTGATATCCCTCTGAAAGGAGTGTGTCAGAATCTTTGGTGATATTTGGGAAGTTTTCATTCATAATATTCTCTAGCATGGCTTCTATTCCTCTGGGGGCATTGTTCTTCCCCTTTTGGGATATCTATAACTCGTATGTTTGAACACTTCATAAAGTCCCATAATTCTGTCAGTGAGTGTTCTGCTTTCTCTCTCTTCTTTTCTGCCTCTTTAACTATCTGAGTTATTGCAAGAGCTTTATCTTCTACCTGTGAGATTCTTTTTTCTGCATGGTCTAATTTTTTATTGATAATTTCTATTGCATCTTTAAGTTCCCTAATTGACTGCTTCAATTCCTTCAGCTCTGCGATATCCTTTCTATATTCTTCATATCATTAATCTCTTATTTGATTCTGTTTTTGGATTTCTTTTTGGTTATTTTCTACTTTCTCAGCAATTTCCTTTAGTGTTTTAATCATCGATATTTTAAATTCCCCTTCTGTCATTTTTAACATTTCTTTATAGGTGGAATCCTTTGCAGTAGTCCCTCAAGAGGGGGGGTTGCTCTGACTGGCTTTTCATGTTGCCAGGATTTTTCTACTAATTCTTCCTCATGAGTGTTTTCTTTTATCTGTTTTCTTGGCCTAATTTTCCTTTCACTTTCCCTTGCTCTTTAAGTTACCATGCCTCTGGCCTAAGGTTTTGATGAGTCCTTTTGGTACAGGACTAAAAGGATGAGAAGACTGAAGAGTAAGAAGGGAAAAAAAGATTTAAATAAGAGAAAAAAGAGAAAGGAGAGGGGGTGAGTAAAAGGGAATATTGATAAAAAGAGGAGAGGCACAGAAAGAGGGAGACAGAAATAATAAAGGTGTACAGTAGGGTATTTTGACTCACACCTTAAAAACCCCCAACCTCTGGGGGGTGCAGGGTTGGGTGGTTCCTTTGAGGTCAGTAGCTCTTTGCCAGCCTGAGCAGACATAGTACCCCACCTCCACCAAATAGAGAGGAAATACAAAAATACTATAAATCAAATCAAACCAACCAAACAGAAAACCTTACAGGATAAAATTGGGGGAAAAACCAATAACAGGGGCAGAAACACTAGTAAAAATGAAGTTCTTATTATTAAAGAAGGCAACAATGGAAAATTATATTTAAACTAGAAAAATGAAGAAAGAAAAAAAGAAAAATCTAGGGGTAAAATGTTGAAATTAAAAAACAAAAACAAAGCAGTATATATCTCTTGCTGAATATTGTCTGGGCAACAGGTGTTCTTTTGGGGTATGAGATGCTAATCACAATGCTGATACAGCTGTATGAGATGGAGACTGAAGGCCTCTGCTGACTTCTTTGCCTTCAAACCCAGGGGCAGAAACACTAGTAAAAATGAAGGGTTGAGAGCATGAATCTCTCCTTGGCCCACTTAAAAGACACTTTAAACCGTTAACCTTGGCTAAGCAGAAGCTTTCCCAGGAAAGCACTTGTCACTGGAATCACTCCTGATGTGGCTGCCTGCTTTTCTGGTCTGCCCAAACTGGCCTCACTCTAGTCCCCTGAGGGCTGAGGCTGCAAGGCAGCTCTCCTACTCTAAACACTGAAACCTCTGCTCTTTTCCATCTCAGTCCTGGCCTTTGGTGCTGCTTACAGTCACTAGATCACTTGCCCAAGGTCTCCCAGCCCAAGCCTCAGTCTGTAGGGCAGTTCTCCCACAGTGGCTGCACCCATGGCCTACAGCTGAACAATGTTAGCTCCGTTCTGGCCCAGTGGCTCAGTCCCAGAACCTGGAGAATGCTTAATGTCATCCACACTCTCACCCAAGTTCTCCCAAGGTAATTCAATCAAGTGCCCAAGTTCCAAAAAACAAAACCCACAGGGAAGACCTTCCCTGTCTTCAATCTTGCTGCTGCTGTAGTTACAGCTGATGCAGCCTCAGATCAAATGCAACTACTTGCCACTTCTTCACTGCTTTTGTCCTCCTCCTGGGGTCCAGAGGTCTCTTGCTATCTTCCTGCATCCTCAAAGGGATGTTTCTGGGCTGATCCCACAAGTCAGAGATGACTGGAGTCTTCTCTCCACAGTTAGAATGGTATTTATCAAAAAGACAGGCAACAATGAATGCTGGTGAGGATGTGGAGAAAGGTCAACTACTGGTAGGAATGTAAATTGGTGTAGCCATTATGGGAAAGAGTACTAAGGTTCCTCAAAAAATTAAAAATAGGACTACCATATGATCCAGAAATACCAGTATTGGATATATGTCCAAAGGAACAGAAATCAATTTATCGAAGAGATATCTGCACTCCTCTGCTTGTTGCAGCAGCAGTCACAAGAGCTAAGATGTGGAATCAACATAAATGTCCATCAGTGGATGAATGGATAAAGAAAATGTCGTATATAAACACAACGGAATACTATCCAGCCATTAAACATTAACACTGTTATTGATAGCAACATGAATGGAACTGTAAATCAGTTCTATTAAGTGAAAAAATCAGTTATGGAAAGACAAACATCACAGATTCTCACTTGTATTTGGGAGCTAAAAAAGTGGACTTGAGAAGATGCGATTAGATTGGTGGTTACTAGAGGCTAGGAAGGGTAGAGGGGAGGAGGGATGAAGAGATATTGATAAATAGATCCAAATATATAGTTAGATAGATAGAAAAAATAAGACCTGATTTTGAATAAATCAGTAGGGGGCATTATGGTTAACATTAATCAATTGTACCTTTCAAAATAGTTCAAGTAAAATAATTCAAATGTTCCTAACATAAAGAAAAGATAAATATTTAAGGTGAAGATATCCCAATTACCCTGATTTGATTACATGAATATGTCAAATTAACATGTACCCATCTAATATGTATCAAAAAAAAAAAAACAAAGTCCTGTGGTTTGGACAAATGCACCATTATAATATTGTAATACAGAATAGTTTCACTGACCTTGTGCTTTTACTTATTCCAGTGATTTTCAACTGGTATGCCATGAAAATTTTTAAAGATCATAAATTAAATTATTTTGTAAAGAAGTTAAAAGCACAGTAAGTATTATTATTTTTTTTTTGCTCTTTCTTTTTGATCAACATAATTTAAGTGTGCTGTGAAAGCTTAACTACAGGTTCAAATGTGCTATGAGATAAAAAGGTTGAAAAACACTTACTCAATCTCTCCTTTCCTCCTGGAATCCATAGAAACTACTGATCTTTTCATTGTTTCTATAGAATTTTGCCTTTTCTAGCATATTTTATAATTGAATCCTGCAGTATATATCCTTTCTATATTGGCTTCTTTTACTTAGGAATATGCATTTAAATCTCCTTCATGCTGTCAATGACTTGATGACTAATTTTCTTTTCATCATTGAATAATATTCCATTGCATGGCTACACCACAGTTTACCTACCTATTTACCTCTTGAAGAACATCTTGGTTCTTTCCAGCTTTTGGCAGTTATGTATAAAGCTACTATCAACATTTGCATATAGGTTTTTGTGTGGACATAAGTTTTCATATCAGTTGGGTAAATACCTATGAGTGTGATTGCTGGATCATATGGTGAGTCTATGTTTAGATTTGCAAGAAACTGCCATAGCATCTTCCAAAGTGACTATACTGTTTAGCAGTCCCCCAGCAGAGAATGAGAGTTCCTGTTTCTCTGCATCCTCACCTCTCTGCATCCTTCCCAATAATCCTATTGATTATTGGCATTGTCAGCTTTATAGATTTTAGCAATTCAAGTAGGTGTGTAGTAGTATCTCATTGTTTTAATTTGTTATTCTCTAATGGTATAAGATTTTGACTATCTTTTTATATTTCTAGTTGCCATATGAGTTTTTTTGGTGAGAGGTCCATTCAGAATTTTTGCTCATTTTAAAATTGTACTGTTTTCCTACTGTTAAGTTTTAAGAGTTCTTTATATATTTTGAATGCCGGTTGTCTTCATCAGATATATATTTTGTGAATATTTTGTACTAGTCTGTGGCTTATGTTTTCATTCTCTTTACTGTGTCATTTGCAGAGCAGAAGGTTTCAGTTTTAATAGAGTCCAACTTACCAATTTTTTTTCATGGATCACGTTTTTGGTGTTGTAGCTAAAAACTCATTGCCAAACATAAGGTTACCTAAATTTTCTGCTATGTGTTTTCCTAGAAGTTTTATAGCTTTGCATTTTGCAGTTAGTGTTATATTGCACTTTGAATTATTTTTTGTGAAAGGTATACAGTCTGTATCTACATTTTTATTTTTGCATATGGATGTCCCATTGTTTCAGGACCAGTTATTGAAGGACTGTACTTTCTCCATTGAATTGCTATTGCTCCTCTGTTGAAGATCCGTTGACTACATTTGTGGGGGTCTATTTCTGTGTTCTCTATTCCGGTCTATTGATCTGCTTGTCCATTCTTTCACCAACAGAAGGCTGTCTTGATTGCTATAGCTTTATAGTGAGTCTAGATGTCAGGTAGTGTTAGTCCTCTGACTTTTTGTTCTTCAGTGCTGCTTTGGCTTTTGCGGGCCTTTTGTCTTTTCACATAAACTGTAGAATTAGTTTGTCGATATCTACAAAATAGCTTTCTGGGATTTTGTTTGAGGTTGTATATAGATAAAATTGGGAAGAATTGACCTCAGAATATTGAGTCATTTTCAATCCTTTAACACAGAATATCTCTCTCTTTCTTTATATAGTCTTTGATTTCTTTCATCAGAGTTTTGATCCATCTGGATCCTGAACATATTTTGTTAGATTTACGGCTAAGTGTTTCATTTTTTGGTGCTATTGTAAATTATATTGTATTTTTAATTTCAAATGCCAATAGTTCATTGCTGGCTTATAGGAAAGCAACCGAACTGAGTTTTGTGTATGAACATTGTATTTTACGACCTTGCCATAATTGCTTATATTAATAGTTCCAGGAAGTTTTGTGTGCATGTGTGTGCATGAATTCATGAATTCTTTGGGGTTTTCTTTGTAGATAATTGTGTCAACTGTGAACAAAGACAGTTTTATTTCTTCCTTCACAATCTGTGTGATTTTTGTTTCCTTTTCTTGTTGTGATAGTTAGGACTGCCAGTAAGTATGTTGTTGAATGAGAGTGGTGAGAGGGAACATCTTGCCTTTTTCCCAGTCTTATAGAGAAAGCATCCAGTTTCCCACTAATAAGAATGACATTCACTGTAGGCTTTTTTGTAGATGTTGTTAATCAAGTTGAGGAAGTTCCCCTCTATTCCTAGTTTGCTGAATAATTATTTTTCATGAATGAGCGTTGGATTTTGCTTTTTCTGCTTTAATTGATGTGATCATAAGATTTTTGCTCTTTATCCTGTTGATGTGGTACATTATGTTAATTCAATTTCAAATATTGAGCCAATCTTGCATATTTGAAATAACCCCACTTGAATATGGTTTATTATTCTTTCTATATTAGATTCAATTTGACAATATTTTATTGAGGCTTTTTCATGAGAGATACTGGTCTGCAGTTTTCCTTTCTTATAATGCATTTGTCTGGTTTTCGTGGTAGGGTAATGCTGGCTTCATAGAATGAGCCAAGAATTGTTTCTATTTTCTGGAAGGGATTATAGATAATTGGTATCATTTCTTCCTTAAGTGTCTGATAGAGTTTGCCAGCAAAACTATCTAAGGCTGGTGGTACTTACCTTTTTGGAAAGTTATTCTTTATTGATTAAATTTCTTTAATAGACAGGCCTATAGAATAGGTTTATTTAGATTATCTTATTTTCTTTGTGTGAGTCTTGGGAACTAGGTCTTTTAAGGAATTAATTAATTTCATTTGAGTTATCACATTTATGAGCATAGACTCCTTTATTATTATCCTTTTCATGTCCAGGGAATTGCTAGTGATTAATTTTCTTTCATTTCTGATATTAGTCATTGATGTCTTCTCTCAATTTTTTTTTTTTGAAGCATGATTTCACTCCAGGCTGGAGTATAGTGGCACAATCACAGATCACTGCAAGCTCAATCTCCTGGGCTCAAGCGATCATACTGCCTCAGCCTCCTGAGTAGGTGGGATTACAGGTGTGAGCCATTACCCTTGGCCTAAATTTAAAAAGTTTTTATTGTAAAGACAGGCTCTCTGTTATTGCTCCAGCTGGTCTCAAACTCCTGGGCTTAAGTGACCCTTCTGCCTTGGCCTCCCAAAGCGCTGGGATTATAGACGTGAGTCACTGCTCCTGGCTTCTTCTCTCATCTTTTTCCTGGTTAACTTTGCTAGAAGTTTATCAGTTTTATTGATCTTTTCAAAGAACCAGCTTCTGGTTTCACTGATTTTCTCTATTGATTTTCTGATCTTGATGCTATTTCTTTCTTTTCTAATTTTTATTACTTCTTTTCTTTTGCTTGCTTTAGCCTTAAATTGTTCTTCTTACTCAAGTATCCTAAGATATATGCTTAGATTATTGACTTTAGATTAATTTTTCTTTCACCAATTTTTTTATTCATTTGTTTTTATGTTTTTAATTGACAAAAATTGTATCTATGTATCACAACATATAGTTTTAAAATACATATACATTGTTGAATGGCTAAACTGAGCTAATGAACATACATGTTATATCACATATTTATTTGTTGTGAGAACACTTAAAATATACTTTTAGCCATTTTCAAGAATATGATACATTGTTAATAACTATTATCACTATATTGTACAATAGATCTCTTGAATTTGTTCTTGCTGTCTAACTGAAATTTTGTATTCTTTGACCAGAATCTCCCCAAGTCCCTGCCCAGGCTCTAGCAACTCTCTATTTCCATGAATTTAACTCTTTTAGATTCCACATATAAGTGAGATCATTCTGTGCCTGGTTTATTGCAGTTAACATAATGTCTTCCAGGTTCACCATGTTGTCACAAAAGCTAATTTCCTTCCTTTTGATTTTTCTTTTCTAATATTCAATACTTTAAATTTCTCTTTAAGTGTCACGTTCACTGCATTCCATACATTTTGAAAATTATTTTTTCATTTAGTTCAAAATGTTTTTAAAAAGTCCCTAGAGACTTATTTTTTGGACTCAGATGTTATTTGGAAGTGTGTCATTTAATCTCTAAATATTAGGGGGATTTTTCAGCTGTCTTTCTATTATTGATTTTCTGTTTAATTCTCTTGTGGCCTGAGATGGTTGTATGACTTCTGCTCTTTTACATTTGTTTAGGTCTGTTTTATGATCCAGAATGTGTTCTGTCTTGGTGAATGTTTCATGTGTGCTTGAAAAGAGTATGTATTCTACTGTTGCTGGATGGATTTTTCTATAAATGAAAATTAGATCAAGTTGATTGTCAGTGCTGTTTAGATCAACAATATACTTACTGGCTGGATGCAGTGGCTCACTCCTGTAATCCTACCACTCTGGGAGACCAAGGCAGGTGGATTGCCTGAGGTCAGGAGTTAGAGACTAGGCTGAGCAAGAGTGAGACCCCCCATCTCTAAAAATAGCTGGGCATTTCAGCAGGTATTTGTAGTCCCAACTAGTTGGGAGGCTAAGGCAAGAGGATCGCTTGAGCCCAAGAATTTGAGTTGCTGTGAGCTATGATGCTATAGCACTCTAACCAGGGTGCCAGAGTGAAACTCTGTCTCAAAAACAAACAAACAAACAAACAAAACAATATCCTTACTGATTTTCTGCATGTTTCATTAATTACTGAAAGAAGGATTTTGATGTGTTCAACTGGATCAGTGGATTTGTCTTTTTCTTCATGTAGTTCTATCAGTTTTTGCCTCATATATTTTGACACTGCTGTTAGATGCATACAAGTATGCCTTCTTAGAGAATTTGACCCTTTTGTTACCATTCAGTACTCTTCTTTATCCCTGATAATTTTTTTTCTTTACTCTGAAATGTGCCTTGTCTGAAATTAGTAAAGCAGAACCAGCTATTTTTTAAATTAGTATTTTCATGGTATATCTTTCTCTGTCCCTTTTCTTTTCTTTTTTTTTTTTACTTTTTCTGATACTTTATTTTTAATCCATGTGTCATTATATTTAAAATGGTGTTTCTTATAGACAACATACAATTGGGTCTTGTCTTCTTATATACTCTGATAATCTCTCTTAATTGATGTATTTAAAGCATTCACATTCAAGGTGATTATTTATGGGGTTTGATTAATATCTGCTATCTTTGTAGCTATTTTCTATTTGTTGTACTTATTCTTTGTTTCTTTTCTCTTACCTTTTTTCTGCCTTCTGTGGTTTTAATTAAGCACTTTAAAAACATGCATACCTGTAGTCCTAGCTCCTGGGGAGGCTGAGGTAGGAAGATCACGTGAGCCCACGGTTTTGAGGCTGCAGTGAGCTGTGATCATGCCATTGCACTCCAGCCTGGGCCTATAGTACAAAGTTACTGGTTGCCCTAAAGTTTGAAATATACAATGATAACTAATTTGAGTCCACCTTCAACAAGCACTATATTATTTCACATGTAGTACAACTGCATTATAACACAGTATTTGCATCTTCTTTATCTCGTCTCTTTTAAAATTGCCATCATTAATTTCACTTAGCCCTGTTATAAAATACATTATTATTAATACTATCTGCCTTAGTCTATTTTGTGCTGCTGTAACAGAAAACCTGAGACTGAGTAATTTATAAAGGATAGAGATTTATTTCTTACAGTTCTGGAGACTGGGAATTCCAAGGTTAATCTGAGAAGGGCCTTCTTGCTACTTCATCCCATGGTGGAAAGGGGCCAAACTCATCCTTTTATCAGGAACTTACTCCCAGGATGACTAACCCACTCCTGAGATAATAGCATTAATCCATTCAGAGGGCAGAGCTCTCATGACCTAATTGCCTCTTAAAGGTTCTACCTGTCAACACTTTCGCACCGGGGATTAAGGTTCTAATACATACAGACCATAGCACTATTATTACTTTTAACATTTGACTGTTAGGTTAGTTAAGAATAAGAAGAATAAAAGATCTTATTTTATTTTTGAAAAAATCCTTCTCTGAAATTTTTGCTTTTTTTAAAAAATGTAGATTTGAGTTTCTGACATATATTTTTATTTTTATTTATTTTTTGAGGCAGAGTCTCAAGTTGTCACCCTCGGTAGAGTGCTGTGGTGTCACAGCTCACAGCAACTTCAAACTCTTGGGCTTAAGCAATTCTCTTGCCTCAGCCTCCTAAGTAGCTGGTACTACAGGCACCTGCCACAATGCCTGACTAGTTTTTGGTTGTAGTTGTTATTGTCATTTGGCAGGTCTGGGCTGGATTCGAACCTGCCAGGTCCAGTGTATGTGGCCAGTGCCCTAGCTGCTTGAGCTACAGGTGCCAACCATATATAATTTTCTACCTTATTATTTTTTTTTTTATCAAATCATAGCTGTGTACATTAATGCAATCATGGGATACAGTGTGCTGGTTTTCTATACAATTTGAAATGTTTTCATCAAACTGGTTAACATAGACTTCACAGAATTTTCTTATTGTGTTAAGACATTTATATTCTACACCTAGTAAATTTCACATGTACCCTTGTAAGATGCACTGTAGGTGTGGTCCCACCAATTACTCTCCCTCCACTCATCCTCCCCCTCCCTTTCCCCTTTCCTCTTCTTCTTGGGCTATAATTGGGTTTCATAGTAAGACAGCCTTAAAGAAAGATGGAGACTTTACTTCTTACATGTTTGCAAGCCATATATTTTTAATACTTCTGATAAGGTAGGTCTGCTGACAATGAATACTTGTAATTTTTATTTGTATGAGAAAGTTGTTATTTCTCCTTCACTTAAGACATTTATATTGAATTATAGGTTGGTGGATTTTTTTTTCAAAACTTTAATATTGTACTCCACTGTCTTCTTGCTTGCTTTTTTGAAGAGAAGTCCAGTGAAATTCTTATTGTTTTCCCTCTCTAGGTAAGTTATCTTTCCCCTTTGCATCTTTTAAGATTGTAGCTGGTTTTCCAGGTTGATGATGGTATGCCTAAGTATAGACTTTTTGGCATTTATCTTGCCTGATAGTCTCTGAGCTTCCTAGATCTGTGGTTTGCTATCTGTCGTTGATTTTGGAAAGTTCTCAGCAATTATTTCTTCCACTATTTCTTCAGCTCCATTCTTTCTTTTTGTGATATTGCATCATGTGTATGTTGCACCTTTTGTGATTGCTCCACAGTTCTAGGGGATTCTGTTCTCTGTTTTTTTGTTTGTTTGTTTTTCTCTTTGTATTTCAATTTGGAAAGTTTCTATTGACATAGTTCCAAGCTTATTAATTCTTTCCTTGGCCATTTCCAGTCTGTTGACAAGCTTGTCAAAGGTATTCATTTCTATTATGGAGTTTTCTCATTTCTAGCATTTCTTTTTGATTTTTTTCTCAGAGTTTCCATCTCTCTGTTTACATTACCAATCTATTAGCACATGTTGTCTACTTGTTCTGTTAGAGCTCTTAGCATATTAATCACAGTTATTTTATTATTATTATTATTATTATTTTTTTTTGAGACGAAATCTCACTATGTTGCCCTTGGTAGAATGCCATGGTGTCACAGCTCACAGCAACCTCCAACTTACAGGCTTAAGCGATTCTCTTGCCTCAGCCTCCCAAGTAGCTGGGACTACAGACGCCTGCCACAATGCCTGGCTATTTTTGTTGTTGTTGTTGTTTCAGTTGTCATTGTCATTTAGCGGGCCCAGGCTGGGTTCAAACCCACCAGCCTCAGTATATGTGGCCAGCATCCTACCCACTTAGCTATGGGTGCCGAGCCCATAGTTATTTTAAATTTTTGATAAGAGGCTTGGCGCCTGTGGCTCAAGTGGCTAAGGCGCCAGCCACGTACACCTAAGGTGGCAGGTTCGAATCCCCAGCCTGGGCCCACCAAACAACAATGATGGCTGCAACCAAAAAATGGCTGGGCATTGTGGCGGGTGCCTGTAGTCCTAGCTACTTGGGAGGCTGAGGCAGGAGACTCGCTTGA